>MJUT01038067.1:142261-164655 GCA_002080005.1 Gigantidas platifrons
TCCCTTTAACAGGTTTAACATTGTCGTGTGAGATACAATTATCTAGTGGTAGGTGGCTTGTGATCCCTTTAACAGTTTAACATTTGTGTACCTTTCATTGCCTCGATATCCAGCGCCACATACAATGGTCTCGTTTGTGAAAATCACTATTACATACCAAGGAATATATTTTCCAAGACTATTCCGTTTATTCATGTATACTTATGCATGTACATAATTATCATTAAACATTTTTGAAGTGGGACGTGTTTTTCTCTGGATACTCGGGTGGCTCAATGAGTTAGGTAGTTGGATTACCTAGCAATTCATACAAGCCTATCACCAATACGGCGTGGGTTAGCGCCCGGCTTTATAAATTACAAAAAAGGGTGCACTCGACTCACAACCGCAAGTGATAAAATTGACCAGTTGCTTGCCCATGGTAGGTGGTTCTCACCGGGTACTCCAGCTTCTTCCATCACTAAAACCGGTCGCCATGATATAGCTGAAATATTACTGAAAGTGGCGTTAAGCACAATAAATCAAATTAAATCTCTGGATACTCCGTTTTCCTCCACCAATAAAACTGACCGCCACGATATATTCGAAAAATTGTTGAAAGTGGCGTTAAACACTATACCCTAACCATAACCTCTATGATATTTTTCCAGTATACGGACATATATATATATACCCATTAGAATGTGTAATTACTCGCATCATTGATGACAACTCTGTCAGCTGCTAGTGGATTATTAGCCCCCCAAGGTATCTTCTTTACAGTAGTTCACAGTGTTTGGGCACCGAAATGGCAACATAGGGTACATAGACGAAGAAAAACAAAACAAAAACATAACACAATATGTACTGGATACCACTTTACGTCACTAGACACAAATAAGGTAAATAAGACATGCACTCTCCTACAAACGACTGGACGTAATGATGAACATAACATCGTTTTTATGGGGAAATCCTAACCGACATCACAACGCGGAACTCTGAACGTAAAGACACATAATAGGATACCAGAAACAAGTCGTGCGCAAAAATTAGATACCTACGTTTTCGTTTGACGAAATACCGGGATTAGATCTACAATTTGTAATGAGGAGATTCTAGTAGACATTTATCTTTTATTGAACAGAGTGAATTAACAAGCTATTTCCTAATTTGTCGTATATATATGCGACAATCGAAAAATAAAACGGGTTTTAACTTCTACAACAACAAACCAGCCAGCAACAATGATTTGATGACCATGCAGGTGTATAATTATGTGTCAACGGCTGATGACGTTTTGTTTCAAACGAGAGATCATGTCATTTGTATCGAAAGGATTCCCTACCGGCATTTATCAACTATATAGAAAAACATTCAATATTTACTGAAGACATGTTAGATTAGATAAAAAAACATTGTCCAAACATCGCAAAGAACTAATAGAACGTTTGATTTAATTTTATTTTAAATCCAGAGAAAGGAATCGATATATTTGCTACTGTCAGTGCCAAACAGCAACAAGAGGAATAAAAGGATAACCAGAACATGTACTCTTGAATGTTGTTTCTTATTTTTAGTCCAGCTTCGAAGATAAAATGTAAACATAATTTAATAGAAAAAGCTTCGAAAGAGGCATATCGATACCCTTAGAACACATATGCATGGCCTCTTACTGTTCTGGCTTGGGACTGACACTTCAATAAAGAGTGGAATTAGCTGAATTAGTTGACAAAAAGAATCCATCCAAATCGTCTACCCTAAACAAACAAACAATCAAACAAACAAAACACCCTTTGTTAGAGAAAGAAACGTACATGTAAGAAAAGCGTTAAGCTGTATGCTGGAAACATCTAATATCTGAAGCTGAGGCCATTTAAGTATATTATATTCTGTACTGTACAGGCAATGGTCTAATTTCTTATTAAGTCGTATAACCTTTTCATACTGCTTTTATTAACCTAGTAATGTAGGACGGTTGATTTACTTTTATTAACCTAGTAATGTAAGACGGTTGATTTACTTTTATTAACCTAGTAATGTAAGACAGATGATTTACTTTTATTTACCTAGTAATGTAGGACGGTTGATTTACTTTTATTAATCTAGTAATGTAAGACGGTTGATTTACTTTTAATAACCTAGTAATGTAAGACGGTTGATTTACTTTTATTAACCTAGTAATGTAGGACGGTTGATTTACTTTTATTAACCTAGTAATGTAAGACAGATGATTTACTTTTATTTACCTAGTAATGTAGGACGGTTGATTTACTTTTATTAACCTAGTAATGTAAGACGGTTGATTTACTTTTAATAACCTAGTAATGTAGGACGGTTGATTTACTTTTATTAACCTAGTAATGTAAGACAGATGATTTACTTTTATTTACCTAGTAATGTAGGACGGTTGATTTACTTTTATTAACCTAGTAATGTAAGACGGTTGATTTACTTTTATTTACCTAGTATTGTAGGACGGTTGATTTACTTTTATTAACCTAGTAATGTAGGACGGTTGATTTACTTTTATTAACCTATTAATGTAAGACGGTTGATTTACTTTTATTAACCTATTAATGTAAGACGGTTGATTTACTTTTATTTACCTAGTAATGTAAGACGGTTGATTTACTTTTATTAACCTAGTAATGTAAGACGGTTGATTTACTTTTATTAACCTAGTAATGTAAGACGGTTGATTTACTTTTATTATCCTAGTAATATAAGACGGTTGATTTACTTTTATTAACCTAGTAATGTAAGACGGTTGATTTACTTTTTTAAAATATACAAAGAATAGAGGGCTTGGTATAGTAATAAAATTAGAACAAATTTAATAATCTTTGGTTTCATTGTGTAGACGGCTTTATAAAAAAGATCAATTTCTAATAATAGACACGCTTGTTAAGATCACCAATCACGAATGGTATATTTTGAAGTCACAGTCTATAAATAGAGAAGTGCTCAGAAGAGATAAATGTGGACAGACTATCAATTATGGATATAATAATATATTTTAGATATATGTGTCACATATTTGCACTAAAAATTAAATATTATTACAATAAATAAGGGTAATAACAAAATTACCGAACTCCGAACAATCTTCCAAAGGAAAAGTCAAAACTCATAAGTATAAAAACAGACAAAATCAGTCAACAACCGGAAAAATGTGATAACCGTATTGACCCTGACTTGGTACAGGCATTTCCAAAGAAATGGTGGGTTGAATAAGATTTTAAGGCGCCAAACCTCCCGATTTCATTATGGTTCAAAGGTTCCATACAGTGATAAAATACTGTAATGTTTACTCTGTTTTACATTGCATATCTGTATGTAAAATGTAGTGTTTATACTACATATTAGTTCATACAACATAGGGTTCACACTACTCATGTGTGGTTTGGTTTTGATGGTTTATGGTGTTTAACGGCACTTTCAACAATATTTCAGTTATACCGTGGCGGTCAGTTTTACCGAGAAAATCAACGAACTGTCACAAGTCACTGACAAACTTGATCACATCATGTTGTATCGAGTATACCTCGCCATGAACGAGTTCAACTACCATACGATTACGACCGCGACGGCCCCTGCACATTTGTGTAATCCACTTTTAAAATTGCATATTTTATTAATTACTTTTGCAGTTTATTGGCTTATTTGATCGGTAATATTTTTAGTAAAGCTTTCATAATGCCGTATTTGTTCTTTCACATTGCACATTAGTTCAATAATATAGTATGCATACTGCATATTTGATGGTATTGTGTAGTGTTAACACTAAACATTTCTGCTTACACTGCACATCTGTTAAATTAATGCCGTGTTTACACTGCATATTTGATCACATATATAGGTAATGTATTTTTCGTTTTTATTAAATCTTGAACTTGTAGATATAAAATTTCAATAAAAAGATCCCTGTTGTGTTTGCTGTTATATTTAATCTATATATAACGTAAAAGCATATACTATATAATTATAGATTATTATATGGCATTTTTCATATTACATGTCATATCAACCCGAGATCTCCATATTAGCCCAATGGCCGAAGGCCCGAGGGCTAATATGGGCCGAGGGTTGATATGGCATGTAATATGACAGATTATTTAAGTCAATGCGTCTTTCTTCATATTTGTGAGAGCTGATCGTGATGCAATGTCATATTTACTATTATATCTACTTTTTTTATTATATGTATTTAGAGTCATAATCCTTATACAGTTACACTTTTAATACAACAACACAAGATGATTCAATCTTTGGTTCATAAAGGAGTGTCATCATTCGTTGCATAACGAGCATTTTCCAGGTTTCTTCGTAATCCATTTTGACAGTAACAGACGACGGAAGTAAACAACGATACATTAATAACGAAAACTGATCGGACCGCAAAACTTGAATTTTGGAAGGAAAACATATTTTTTCCAAAATGAAAGACAAAATAATTGTGAAAAACTAAATACAATGTACTCGATTTGATGCAAAATTTCCGGCCGCCATCTTGAAAAACCCATATCTCACCCCCATGTAATACGGCACACATTATTACACCCCCATGTAATACGGATCAGGTTATTACACCCCTGGAGATATGACTTGTTGCATTTCGAATTTATGACATATGCAAAATTAAACATATCTTGAGTAAGTATATGATAAATATAGTATAACTAATCGTAGATTTTGAATATCAAAATAAGACCATCGAGAGACCGAAGTACGCATAAGGATTTAAACGAGTGGGCGGAACTTGTTCCGTCCACGAGTTTAATCCTTAATGCGTATTCGGTCACGAGTGGTCTTATTTTGATATTCAAAATCTATGATTAGTTATACTGTTTATTATATAGACTTCCAAAATGTCTTTTATATTATTTTATTTAATTTGTATATTTCATTCCACGNGTATGAATCTACGAGCAATGATAGTGTGTAATCAATATGGCCGCACATTCAAGTGTTGTCGCTTCGATGAAAAAAATTGGAAATTTAAATGAAGGACGAGTTTCTGAATTTTATTTGAATATGGGCGGATTTGTAAAGTTGTTGTGGAAAAATTCATTGCAATTGCGACTAATGTCAGTCCGATTTATCTGAACCAGGCACGATGTGTTATTATTGTCCGAGTCGTGTGTATTTCATTTGTAACAGAATTCGAACTAACGAATGAATCAATGTCCTCAAATGAAACGTTCTGAAATCTACCCGACTGGGCTTTAGTTTGATATACATTTTCATTTGTATTGCCATTGGAATTTGGAACATTTGTTTGGACATCTAGAATATTAAATTCTGGCATTTCCACATTTTCCAAATTCAAAATCATTTTCTTCTAAAAATTTTGAGACTACAGCTGCCGTATAAGCGTCAAAATGATCAGACATTTTGTTTTGTTTTTTTTTAATTTTAAGATTGTTCAACGCAGACGATTTTTCATTGAAAAGGGGTGGTGAAAGGAATTAGGAAACTGACAATCTACAATGCACTTTTAACATTTCCGTTGTTTGTTTATATTTAAATCTGTTGTGTTATGCCAGTGAAATGATTTGATTTAGAATAAGCAAGTGTTTGATTTTAATGTATCAATAAAATGCTTCAATTAAAATAATTTATAAAAGTACTAAAACTTTTTCATTTGTTTAATTGTTTCAGTTTACAATCATGTGTGTATTCACCGTAACACAACAAGGTACGTAACCACTACACTTATAGTTGTCTAAAAGTAGTTCTGGCGGGAAAAACTGATATTTCACATGTGAAATATCGGAATTTATTTCACGGATAAATCTCCATAATTCACACCTATCTATATAATAATGTTTATTATCTCACTCTATATGTTTGTACGATCGGTGTATTTTTATCTTCCAAATTATCCAGTTTATTTACATAAAAGACCGAATTTATAGAAGAAACAATCCATTTTCATGTCAAGTAGTTGCTTTTATTGCTAAGACAATTGCAAATAAAATATTTCCTTTACTGATAAGCCTGACTGTCTTTCCATAAAAACGAGTTTTAATGCTTTGGGCCTTAGATAATCGGCTATAATAAAGCCACAACAAGGTGAAGATCTCATTAAGTGGAGGGGCACTGCATATTAATGCTGTTTATCGATGCATTCAACTATTGTTTGCATTCTGTAGAAATATGTCTTGTAACAGGAAACATTATCTGTTTTTTTTTAACTTAAATCTACAATGCAAGTTTGAATTTATATATAGCAATACATTTAGGTATCTTATTGGACTCCAATATATCTCCCGCGATAGTCACAAACATGCGAAAACGTGATTCTACTACGACACCGGAATTTTCGTGAGAACTATGTAGTATTAAGTCAAAATATAATTTTATCTCCGGGTTTGTAACTAGTGTAACACGATGGAAGTCACTAGTGGAGCAGGAACTGCCTACCCTTCCGGAGTACACGAGTTCACCCCCGGTTTGTAGTGAAAGTTCGTGTTTCCCGATCTTTAGTTTTGTTGTAGTTGTTTGAAGATCGTTGTTTATTCTTTTCCTTTTTTCTTTTGGCCATTATATTGTCTGTAATTCTTCTTCGATTTACGTACTCTGACTACCTCTTTGGTATCTTCAAACTCTTCTTGGGATCAGAAATTGATTCTAGACAAGTTCGTGTAAATTGAAAACGAAAATAAAATTTTCTCCTAATTTTTCGCAATCGACCAGAAACGAGAAACGCAATTCAGAAATCAAATTCGCTAATCTGTATTTAAGATCTACCCATCAAAATCCTAGAACGCACATAGAAATATTTCCTAGCCAATCGGAAACGACAAACGCAATTTTGAAATTAAAAACGGAGATCTCTATTTATGGTTAACCAATCAAAAACATACATTTGGAATTTACATAGCTACCTGTTAACTACAGGGCAAGCAGGTAATTAAAATTTAATGCTATAATGCCAGATATTGACACATAAAGACGTATCTCTTCTTCTTCTTCTTTCTTGTGTAACGCCACTTCAACAATATTTGAGTTATATTGTGGCGGTCAGTTTTATTGATGGAGGAAACCGTAGTACCAGGAGAGAACCACCGACCTGTCGCAAGTCATTGACAAACTTTATCCCATAATGTTGTATCGAGTACTCCTCGCCTGAGCCGGGATCCAATTCACAACTTTAGTGGTGATAGGCACTGATTGCGCAGGTAGTTGTAAATCCAACTACCATACAATCACGACCACGAAAGCCGATGGACGTACATATATGCAAATATTAATATCCAAACTATGGAAATTGTTGAATATTTATCGAAACGATTTAGGCTAGTTTTATATCGGACTCAAATGGTACCGCGGTAGTTAAATGTGAAAATTCCGGACGAAACTTGACTGGAATAGTATGTGAATACACGGTATCATAGGACCCGCGGTACCACAGGATCGGATAAATTGTTACACGGTGCAGTTGTTAACCAAACGTGCCACTCACGTTCATATCGCTAGTCCGGAAGTTTATAAACGGATGAAATTCATAGTTGTATGGTCATCGGAAAAACTCGGCGGATATCATTATTTTAAAATAACATGTACACGAAATTATGGTACGTTGATGAAATATATTTTTTCCTGTGGAAATTACACGTTTCGCATCAATATTTGTCAAATTACGAATACGTCACTTCGGCTTGTCATATACCATATTGCACATTGTATCACGTTGAAATGCTTACCCTTCGGAGCACCTGAGTTCACCCTCGGTTCTTAGTGGGGTTCATGTTACTCGATCTTTAGTTTTATGTGTATGTTTTGTAGATCGTTGTTTGTCCTTTTGTCCTCTCTCTTTTAGCCATTTTTTTAAGCATTCAGTATTGGCTACAAAACACACGGAATTCATGTATCAAATAAGACAATTCACATTATTATACTTCTCATACTTTTTATGTCACCGTGACGAAGAGTCGGGGGAATATTAATTTAAACTTGTCCGTCCGTCCGGATATAGATACATGGTTTGTCCGGCTATCTTCTCCTAGTCTTGGAGCTACAGATTTAATATTTTGTATAATGTTTATACACATAATGGAGGTGTGCATGTCCGCAGGATTTTGATTTTCATCAAATATTCTCAAAATGATAGGTAGTTGAACATTTTTTTCATGCCCCCACGACGAAAAGTCGGGAGGGGGAGGATTTTTGTCAAATATTCACAAAATGACAGACTTCATTTCCTTCTTACTATCTACATAATGGAAACATGGCTTTTATAGCTTCTAATATAGTTTTTGACTTGTTTATAATTTCTTATGGTCAGGCGGGGCATCATTTGTATCTTACACACACTTCATTTTTTTTTAAATCATTCCTAACAAAACAACTTTGTCCATAATTATCAAGTGCGGGGACATACTTCTTTTCTAGTTTCTATTTACATTTTATTGCAATAAAAATACTATTTCCATAGTTAACCACTAGCTGTCCATATGCACATCCCAGTACTACATTTGTTCTACCTTATTTATCTCCTCTGTTTCAATGGCAACACAAATCTCCGTGACGTGATTGGTTCCGCTATGATTCGGATGAGGGATATTTTCTGCACTTATAATACATTATGATGGACTAGAACATTATTTTACACTACTTTTAAAAAGTATTTGGATAGTAAACAAATACAATATAATTTTATGTAAATTTTCATTTTATTTTTGTGACCTAGCTACCCAAAGTTATAAACTTTGGCCATTTTTTAAGACTAATCCATTGCTGCAACAAATCTAGAACAGCATACAAATTGTGAGGAGGAGACTGTGGCTTTAGCGGGTTCAGCTTATAAATACAAGCAATGTGGCATTATCAAAATATCAAAAGGGCAAGTTGTGTATTATACTGATCCTGCAAAATAGACAGACAAACTATGCATCGTTGTTCCCAAGGGGTGGAGGATAGAAGCTAAAAAAATACATATCGTCATGTAGTTCAATGCCCTATCATGTAATTATAAAAAGTGTTTCTCTGTTTAGACTCTATTTGGAATAAAAACCTCTGGGAATGGGTAATAATAAATGAACTTATTACTTTCTGGAGAACACACACTGTGTTAATAGTTTCTAATTCTAGGTTAATTACCCTAGGGTAAACGAGCCCATACATATAACCTTGAAATCCTTATAACGTTAATGATATTGTTTATTTAATTATCCCTTGTGATTTTTGCCATTATTAAATACAGTCAAACCTGCCCATGCGCAGTCACCTGTATTAAAAGGTCACATTTTTCTTGTGTCATAGAAATTTTCATATGAATTAAACCCTTTCCAAGAGGTCACCTGTCGTTTACGGTTACATTTTCTCTTAATGAAATGATATGACAACGCAAGTGTTGTCTAGAATTCTATATAAGTAACTTTTAAATTGTCTTCCGAAGACTTCCTGTGATATCATTAATTGTATAGAACACCAAAATATATAGATGAATGGAAAAATGAATTTTGATATAGGGTTAGACGACACCGTGGAATAGTGAAATTATCTGCATTTCGTAAGTTGTAGTTGTTTTTCTGAATGACAGTCCCCGGCAGCAAATTACTTAAATAATCGGGGGTATCACCCGTTACTATATTATAATAAAGTGACAACTGTCTGATTTTGCGTCTGGCATAAAATTTTAACATCCGGTTTCTGCATAAAGAGAATGCCAACTTGCATAAGATGTCAGACCCGTGACGAATCTAGCAGCTTCAAGTTGAAGTTGCTAAAGTCTGTCAGCATCGGCAACAGTACAACTGTCCCAAACCTCACAAGAATATTCAAGAAGTGGCCTAATGAAGGTCGTGTAAAGATTTTATTAAAGGTGTCTAAACACCTTAAATTTGATCTTACGCAGAACAGCTATCTGTCTGGATGCTTTGACAACATTATTTACATTTTTGTATATGCTTAGACTATTTGCCATCAGCACTTAGAGTAACACCAAGATGCTTGTGAGCATCAACAGATTTAATTTTAATATTATCTATAGAGAAGTATAGATCAACAGGAGAGGGCCTGGTATTGAAGTACATTATTTCTGTTTATTCGGGGTTTAGTTTGACTAGCCACTGTTTCGCCCAATGCGAAGTATTTGTTCCAAAGCATTCATGTGCAATTTCCATAAACTTACTAGTGAATAGTTCGCACGTTATATCTATATTTGGTTGTTGTGAAATAATATATTCCCAATCCGTGTTGGAAATTAGATCCCTAAGTAAAGGATAGTTGTCCTAGTTATATAACCAGACTGTCATTGGATAAGACGTCGAGTTTTAATAACCACAGTCGACGACTGTATGTAGGGTCGTGATCACTAATAATACGATCAACGGGGATCGTGTTCGCTTCCAATACTGTTACAGAATCGATTACGAGAATGGGACATAATACGGAGGAGGTGTTATTTTCAAATCTAGTTGAATCAGTAATCATGTTTTCTAACCAATATACCTGTATAATATTGTCCACATCTTTAGGTAGTGGTCTTAAAACAAATCAATATTATGATTTCCCAATGAAATAGTCTTACTGGAATAGTCCAGTAAATCACTTACCATTTTGCGATAGCTATTCCAAAAAAATGTTGGTCCGGCTTCAGTTGGAGATCGGTAAATAAATACCTGTTTTGGTTTTTATTTCAAGCCACATTACCTCTGTGTCGTCTATTTGTAGACGAGGACACATACTGATGTTTATATTTTCCTTCTAATAAAGAATTATACCTCCACCATGACAATTTCTGTCTAATCTAAATGGCTTGTACTAAAGCCCGAAAGAATGTCTACATCTCAAATGTTGTGGTCCATATGCGTTTCAGATTATGTCAAACTCGTCTGCAATATTCACAATATTACAATTATTTTTCCTAACCAGATGTGGCATTTATTTTAAATCGGAAGTGAAAAAATTCCAAGCAACCATATATTTCTGAAATCAGAGATACAGCACTATCAAATGGTATACTTTTTTTTTTAACAAAAATGTTTTGTTGGTAGAGACATTACGTCATATGAGATAAAATCGCATTGCGCTGGTGTACGCCTTGTCATGTGGCTGAGTGAAACTCGATGGGAACTGATAACATTCATAGATAGATGTAAATCAAACTACCACAAAGAACCCAATAAAATCATGACCTACCCGTCTATATGCCCAATCCGAACAAACCACGGGCGACAGAAAACAGTAATTTCCCCACCCCCAGCGAACCTAAACATGATAACTCCACACTGAGGAGGTTTGTCACTGTGGACGACATTTCTCTTTGTTCTCCAATAATAGATATTCTTCTCTTCAATATAACTAAAATACTTATCAATTGTGGTAATGAATCAATGCTGATTTCATTGCCGAATCCTCCATTATTTTTCAATATACACGTGTAATATACATGTAATCTGATGTTTCTTCTAAGACATTACAAACAACTGATAACAGGATTGTCTCCAAGGACCCAAAACAATTACATGTCATCAAAATGACAATCCTGAGTGAAATCATAGGTAACAGAAACACAATATTGTAGTATATCCGCTGCAAGGTACATCCCCACCTCAAGTTGTGTCCGCTAGTTGTCGTAGAAGAATGAAATTCACATCTCTCTCTCTCTCTCTTTGGACGAAAGTGGAATAAGTGTCTAGTGTATGGAGACAATGGACTATTACAATGTACACTTCTGGTCTATTATTTGATTTGTTCCTTTGTTCTGCAATGGTGCAATACTGGAAATAACCTTCATTAGTTAGGTACGCTCAATATTAAAAGAATAGAGCGCCAAACTTTCTTCACATTTACCAGCTCATGTAATTACAACAATTTATTTTCTTTCAAACTATTTCATTCTGTATGACGGCATCCGATGAAGAATTAATCTAATATGATGTTTTGCCTTTAAGGTAACGGTCTTCTTCATTATAATGTTTCTCATTCAACGCCCACGCATTGTTATTTTCCAAGCCAAGTAGCTCATCAAAGCTGAAGTAGCTTCATTAAGGAAAAAACTCAAGGATGCTATAACCTTTATATGAACTCTATATTTACGCTAACATGTTTTTTTTAAGATGAAGCTGGAAAAGAGTTAAATTGTCTCCTTATACTACTACAGGATAATTAAGTAATCTATATCATCCGATCAACTTTATTTAAAGACCGACTTTTGGTAAGCACGTGATTAATAATACAATAATAAAATACTACGTTGTGAAAACAACACGTTCTCAGGTTAATAATGAGGATGTCGAGTTCAGTAATTACATTTTTCTTCAAAACATACGGTACAAGGTACTGATGAAAATGAAATTTTATTTAATATTTTGAAGATTGGTTGGCTTAGGTTTGGTTTATTGTGTTTAATGCCATAATATTTCAGTTATATCGTGGCGGTCAGTTATATTGGTGGAGGAAATCTGAGTACCCGGAGAAAACCACCGAACTTTCACAAGTCACTGACAAACATTATCACATAATGTTGTATCTAGTACACCTTGCCATGAACGGGGTTCGAACTCACAACGTTAGTGGTGATAAGCACTGATTGTACAGTTGTAAATCCAACTTCCTTACGATCACGACCACGATGGTCCCTTTTGAAGATTGGGTATACAATAATTCATGATTTCTATTAATATAATTTATTTAATGGATCTATAGTATTTTCATAGAATACATCTTCGCTAGCCAAGGGTTACGATCCGCTCCTCTTCTCTCCACCCTTGGCAGATTAAGTCGAAATTTCGGGTCCTCACGGTTTATTTTTCTATTCGATGCAGCTGTGGGTGGCTTCGTCCAATCAAAATGCATCTAACAAATGATCACGTAACGATCACATGTAGAGAAAGAAACATGTAAACAATGGCGACATGTGGAGAAAACTGTAGACTTTGTCATGAATCTTTGCCCCCAAACACAGAAGAATGATATTTACAGAAACATTTTAAAGTATTTGCTCAATTAGATGAAGTCTTAGGCTACATACCTTTGAACAGGTAATAGTACAACCGTTCTCATTGGTTGATAATGATGTAATGCAATGGGCTGAACTTCATAAATCCGCTAGAGGGCGATACGCGGGAATTACAAAGAGGAGTGGATCGTAACCCTTGGCTAGCGAAGATGCATAGAATATAACAGAAATAAAAAAAATATGAACAAATTATAGACATTTTATAAGCAAAATCCAACATAGAAGGAATGCCTTTCGTTTTAAGTTTCTCTTTTGTTTTTTTTCCCCTGTAAGTTAAATTTTATCATAAATATACAAAGAGAAGACTTAAATAACTGGATTTTTGAAAAAAACTGAAATAGAACTGCCATTAAATTTGACTATAATTTTATTTGGAATAACAGACAAATAAAAAAAAAAACTATTTGAGAAATTTAATAATTCTGCTTACTAAGTTTTATATATACAGAACAAAATTAAATACCCAGCAGGTTCATGTAAAAGCATTACAAAACTATTTAAAAGAAAACCTTGTTATTGAAAAAAACATATATTATAAAAATAAATCATATGAAAAGGCAAACACCTGTTGGAGTCCCTGGGCACCAATTTTATAACAACATTATATATTTGTTCAACTACTTCAATTTTTCCCTTCCCATACTGCCAGGGCTATAATTTAATGATACTTATTTTGTTTTTTGTATTGTTTGTTTTTCTTGTCACTACATAAGCAGAAGAATGAATATCTAGAGTAAACTATTAGTACAAGAATATATCCTCTTTCTGTATATATATGTACATTTGTATTTACATAATTTGATGTAAACATGAGATGATTATTTAATTGTAAAATATGATGTTTTTGCCAATAAAAGAAATTCATTACCAAAAAAAAAAATATACAAAATTTTACGATTTCCGCATAGCAACGATGTTCGGTTCAACTTTACTGACAGCTGTTTGTAGTAGTAAGACTTGTGTCTTATTTACGTTATTTGTGTTTGTTTGAGTATAGTCTTGTCCAACGCATATCGTGTTGTGATTTTGTTTAATTTGTCTTCGTGCTGTGTCTTGTGTGTCCAATGTTGCCAGTTTCTTTGGATTATCCATTTTTGATTGCCCTTTCGGTTGATTTAATTGATTTTTGGTGTTTTAACGGCACTTGCGGCAATATTTCAGCTATATCATGGCGACCAGTTTTAGTGGTGGAAGAAGACGGAGAACCACCGACCATAGGCAAGCAACCGGTAAACTTTATCACATGTTGCTGCGAGTCGAGTGCACCCTTATTTGTAGTTTACAACGCCAAGCACGAACCCAAGCCGTATTGGTGATAAGCTTGTATGAGTTGTTAGGTAATCCGACTACCTAACTCATTGAGCCACCCGGGCCCTTGATTGGCCTTTCGGTGTTCTCTAACGTTTATTTAAAAATATATAACAAAAAGAACACAATGATAATAAATACAAATTAAAAAACCATTGCAGTAGATTACTTTATTCAACTTCACATATCACGTGTTATTCGGAGTTCATAAGTTCAATTTTCAATGGAACAAGATTTGTGCTAGATCTCAAGAAGGGTTTTAATTTGCTCAGCTTTTTTAACTATGCTATACAAGTATCACTTCACTCGAGAGTAATGAATAAAATGATAAATCCTTGTATTAACTGACTTAACGAAATATACTTTATTTATTCAGAGATCACGTGAATCTTGGTTTTATTTGTCATGTGTATTTACATCTGTTTATTGATATGCAAAATCTAGTTTGATACGTTTTTCAAAATGTGGTCAATTTATCACCTGTCTACATACCCTGAATTGGAATATATAGCCCATTTCCTGATTCAAAATTCCACGGAAACAAATATAAAATATTGATTGATTTGTGTTTAACCCCAGCTTTAGCTATATTTCAGCTATATCGTGGCGTTATATATAAAATATTTGAATAAATGAACAATTAAGATAATATATCACAAAGAAGGATTTCCATAAATGTAATGCTACGATAATTATAATGTTAATGTTCTGCATAGGCAAATATTACTAAGCTGACATTTGCATAGATAGAGCTACATGGATATGTAATTTCCTATTTCTTATCCATTTATATATCTTAAAAACTTAAAAACCTTACATTAGCAATGATATCTTAGACTCCCATAATCGTTCCATTAATATTTCAGTCGTTTTATAACCATAGCGTTACACGATAACGTCACGATACCAACACAACTATACATTATTAACCAACTTAGTGTTATTATGGTAAATATATACAGATTAATACATGGGCATTTCCATATTCGCCTGGATATCATCCCGAGACCCCCATATTGGCCTGAGACGCAGTCGAGGGCCAATATGGGTCGAGGGATGATAACCAGGCCAATATGGAAATGCCCATGTATTAAACTATTTATTACATACTTCCGACATCTAGAAAAGAGACACCCATATTGGCCTGAGACGAAGTCGAGGCCCATATTGGCCCTGGCCAATATGGGCATCGATATGGAAATGATCTTGTAGTAATCCAATAACCGGTTATTTTCCCGGGGTGTGAAAATATGGATAGTTTACTTCCGGTCATATTGGTCATACAAAAATGCCTTTATTTTAACTAAGTATGTAATAAGCATGTTTATTAACCAACTAAGTACATTATTGCCAAAAATGACTATTTATTTAAAAAAAAACTCCAACCGGGCTTAAAACAGACAAACCGGGCATTAACACATGACCAGTACAAAGAAACAGGGCCGATATAAAATATGAAAATTTCAAAAAATTCAAAATAAATTCAAAATTTTCATAAGATTTCAAAAATTTCAAAATTTTAATATTATAAATGATATACATACACATGTCCAGACAATAAAAAAAATGTCAATTGTTATATTTTCAAACTAAACGGTCATTAAATGAGTAGAGATTACATCAAGTTGGCAGCAACACATATACTTTTGCTCAGTTGGTTAATAAAAGTATCAAGGAATGGGTGTTTTTATAATGGTCCCTGCTATATGCCCTCAATCTGTAATAATGGCCCTCGGAGGTTGTAATGGCCCGAGGCAATACAACATCCTCTGGCCATTATTACAGACCGCGGCCATATAACAGGGCCATTATAAAAACACCCATTCATTAATACTATAGTATTATATTTGTCCACATATGACCATTACGACAAAACAGGGCATTATTACAGGACCGATTATGGAAAAACAAGGCCATTATGAAAATGAAAAAAAAAATGGTCGGCATGCTTTGGAGAAACTATCGCCTGGAAAATATTTGTTCTGTCTACGATTGACTATGGGATTAAACGCTTTTTTTCCGGAGTTTATTGTTGTATAACCTGGACCAATTCACTCACTAACAAATAAAATATAAATCTGTAACTAAGTTTTTTTTTTCATTTGTTTTGAAAATGTATGTCCATTGATGTGTTGCGGCCATGAATAACAAAATGCACTAACCTTATAATGTTTACAGTAGTTCTAGACGGTGATGTAATTGAGTTACTGATATTTTCCAATTTAATGGCATTTTGCATTTAGCTACTTAAACAAGTAAAATGCTCACAAAATCCTAAAATAAATCAGTAACCACATCTTTTACTTTTGTCAATCCGCGTCCCTTGTAAAATACGTCACATGATGACGATATACTACAAAAGTCAAAGTCGATAGATGGTTGTCTTAAGTATTTTTCCGAAATTTTTTTTATGTCAACAATAAAAGCTTTTTTTTTCATTGGCATTTATTTTTTATTTCATATCTAACAATAACATTGTTTCTTTTTATCTATTTTTATTATAGGGAATCCAAGCCGCCATTTTGTTTACATTACAAAAAAAAGCAGTCCGGTGAACATCGTCTTTCGAAAAATAAACTGACAAAAAAAAAAAATTAAAAAAAATGTCAATTGTTATATTTTCAAACTAAATGGTCATTAAAAGAGTAGAGATTACATCAAGTTGGCAGCAACACATACACTTTTGTTCAGTTGGTTAATAAAAGTATCAAGGAATGGCCCTCGGAGGTTGTACTGGCCCTCGGCGTTGCCTCAGGAAATTACAATCTCCTCTGGCCATTATTACAGACCTCGGGTATATAACAGAGGTATTATAAAAACACCCATTCATTAATACTATAATAATGACTGACTTGGAGGAAGGACGATTTATCGTTATAATTTCCAAAGGAGAATACAAAAGGGAAAACTTCTGCTTGGATAATTTAGCTCATGTTTATTTACGATATTTGTGTTTGTTTACCCATAGTGGTGTCCAACACATACTGTGTTGTGTTTTTGTTAGTTTTTCTTCGTCTTGTGTGCAATGTGCTGCCAGGTTCTGTGGATTTTCCATTTTTTTATTGCCCCTTCGGTATTTTCTAACGTTTTTTATATATACTTTAAATAGCAAAATAGAATGTTTCGAAAAGGACATTTTATATATATATTTTTGTATAACAAAATATCAGATGTTGTGCTATCGTTTTCTTTCAGCGGTAACCTGTAAAAGTGAAAACCGTTCGCTATATGCAAATAATATCATGTGTGCACACATGTATTTCTAATATCATTAGATATCAAACTTATGACCAAGGAACGACACGCGCGAGTCCGAACGTTTCCCAGATAGAAAAAGTCCATTATTGCTATCACGTTTCTTAACCAATGATTGTTATCCCTTTTAAACACTTTGGTTTGCTGGCTCTCAGACTATAACTTAGTTGGCTTTCTACGAAATGAAGGTCGTTTATCGCATGATAGGCTTGTGATTTGGTTGATGGTGTTTAACGCCACTTTCAACAATATTTCAGCTATATCGCGGCGGTCGCTTTCATCGGTGGAGGAAACCGGAGTACCCTGAGAAAACCACCGACCTGACGTAAGTCACTGACAAACTTTATCACATAATGTTGTATTGAGTACACCGTGCCATGAACAGGGTCCGAATTCACAACTTTAGTGGTGATTCGTACGAGCGGTGTTCTGCATACGTGCATTAATGTTTCTTTATCAGATCTATATAATCCTCTACATAATCCGTCATCAATAATTTTGATTGTAACTTAACGAGTTTGCTACTTGACTTGATGGCAATTTCTTGCTTACTAGCGGATACTGGACTATATCCAGTAGAGACTCGATCAGTCTCTTTCCTATATATCTTAATTTATACCAGTATACCACTGTGGATTTCCTCAGGATCTACAACTCTCAAATCATTTTAAAATCATAACCCTAACACCATTTTTCACAGGTCTATACCGAAATGGATATTAATTTTACAAAACTAGAAATAATTTTGGTTCTATATCCCATAGTGAATATGTTGGCATTGTGATGTAAGTTATTTTTAGCTTAAATATAATGATGCTTTAAAATGGGACAAAGGCGAAATTCACAGAGTCTTTCCACAGTTTTGTAAACTTCATATCTTAAGACACTGCATTATTAGTGTGCTTATCCTGCAGAAAAAATGCATTAATTCATCGACGGTTAGATTTTGAATTAAACAATAAAATTATATAAATATCTTTTAATATGATCTGTGAACTGGATTTACAACTAGGTTCCCAAAGCTAAACAGGTAACTTGTGACAGGGGTACCATAAAAAGCTATATATATTTCGGTCAGTGACAGTATATTACAAATATTTATCAAGTCAATGCAAAGTGCAGGATGAAAAGATATATTCGCCTCCTTTCTCGTATCTAATCTTTTGCAATTGTCATTATCATTTAGAATGAATAGTTCCTCACAACACAAATGATCACTCTTTGACACATCTGAATAGTTTACCCAAGACATATTTTTAATGTCCTTATAGACAAAGTCAAAATGAGCTATTAACTCTATACGTTGTATACTAATTAAATAAACGTTAGAGATACGCACTCAATTAGAGGACATACCGAATAAGGAACACAACCAGACAGGCAGGACAAAATAATTTCCAAAAACATCGGATAACACAAACTTTCACTAAGCAAAAACGGAAATGAGGTCATGTACATTGAAAGGACCAATATGTCCTTGCTCATTGCATGACATTCGTCATGTATATTGACAACACGAACACATTGTTGTGATGAGGACACATAGTTTTATTCTTATTACCTAAAAATGAAAAAGTGAAATCAGTGACTCTTGTCTGGTACTTGGAACTTACCTTGCATGTAAGACAATTTAAATCAGAACCTAAGTTTGCTAAGATAGATCGTTGGTAGTTCGATGATGGTAAAATCGTCTGACTCTATCAATTTGATTCGCTTCATCCTATGGCATTTTTAACCGTCCGGCCATGAGCCCATCCCAGTGCGACCTCCTTTTTACCTATATGATTTACTATTTATACACTTCTTCTCTTCACGAATATAGCTGTGACTTGCGTCAGGTCGGTGGTTTTTTCTAGGTACTCCGATTTCTGAATAAAATTGACCGCCATTATATAACTGAAATATTGTTGAAAGTGACGTTAAATACCATAATCCAAAATAAACCAAATCGAATATAGGTGTAGCTGAAGTAGTGTGCTCAATTGACGCTAAACAACATCAATGTTTTTTTGTTATGCGTAATGATTTAATGTTGGTTGTTTCAGTAATTCGGTCTTGAGATCTTTATATACCGGTTTTCGCGCACTTCATAGTTATCGAGAATTTTTCACACAAAACCAGTTCGACAACTATATCATATGTATTTTATGTATTTCATTTTGTTTCACCTCTGTAATATAGATTTTTGCTCTTTGTAGAAATGTACCAGATTGCATGTGCAGTATTTACTCTGTTTCTATTTATTCAGTATTCATTAAAACAAAACTGCTTGGTATGCATCTCATTCCATACAAGTCTTTGTTGTTTCATTCAAGTAAGATAAGAAATATTTTATGTTCGGATGAGCACAGCGAGGGAGAACATAAAATCAATTTACTGCAACTGTCGTTGAGCCACTTCCAGCATGCACTCTGACTCATCATGCAGACTGCTCATGCTAAAAGTTAATACAGTGCACATTGTGTTATGTTCTCTACCTACAAATCAGGTGCTGTTGCCTTGTGAACATTGATCAGTCAACGTCATTGCATGGATTAAAAAACAAACCCAGAAAGTAAGACAATGCGCTTACGTCAATAGAATTATGTTGAATTCATGTGAATCGTTGGACTTTGCTTTACGTGGCCTTAAATCTCCTCAAAGACATCTGTGAAAAGTTCGTTTCCCCTGGAGATATATCAATTGTAAAATTCATTTCAGCAACATAACCCAACAACCATATAGGATATCACCGATATGTAAAGCTACGTCAAATAAATGTCACTTATTGCGGTCGAGGTTAATTCGTGTCATTGCACGATATTTCATCACATGACGCCGACGCATCAGATATAATACAATTCAAGTGTTTCTAAAGGCTTCGTCCGGTCATATAACAGCAGAATCTAGAATAAACTAATTAGTTGCCTACACTTTTGAGTTTCTAACGCCTTATCTACGGTTATTGTTAAATACTTACTAAGGAATTATGTGCAAGTGGGCTTGCTCTTTTTCTTAGGTTGAGAGTTTTCTAGATTAGTTTTCATTATTTTCTGATCTTTTATCTAAAATGGCGTGATTTTCTGGAATCACTGTTACTGTAACGCTTTACTTCCACGTAAATGTTCTACTTGTTTAGTTTGAGAGTTTTCTGGAATATTTTTCCAGTATTGTCTAATCTTTTATCTAAAATGGCGTAATTTTCTGTAATCACTGTTACTGTAGCGCTTTACTTCCACGTAAATGTTCTCTACTTACCACTACCATCATTCTCTCTCTTTCTTTAACAATCTCCAGAGGACTTAAATATACTCATGCTATGTAAAGAAACTTTAAACAGTGATGGTGAACAATCCCACCAATATCAATAAAGCAAACAATCACCTATCACTGTACATAAAAAGGAAGCATGACATATGACGTTGGAAATCAGGTCCTGGTTTGGGACAGGCACAACAATATGGCGGTGTTAAACCGATTAAGTTGTTCCATCTTTCCCTTGTAATGATATTTAAGTGTGTTTGTATAAATGGAGAAGTGCATACTAAATGTGTCAGCTTTTTGTGTGATAGGAAATGAATTCATTTATTTCAATAACAATTTTAAATGTTTGCAAAAGTAAAAGGAAAATGAGTTTTAACTGACGTTTTAATACCACAATAACTTTCCCTTTCATGTGTAGACGTATAGAATTTTTTGTATTAAGCCGATTGAATAATTGTTGTATAACGTTTAATGAGATCGCAACTATGTATATTCATGATGAGCACATGCTTCGAACCAATGAATGGCCCTACTGGTAAATATGTTGAACTGGGACGGCGGGTTTATTTGCCACAAATAAAAGGGGGATTTAAACAGACTGAATAGCAAAAAACATTGCATTGTCTACTTGTAACACATTTTTGCTCGTTACACCTGGTGCAGGCTGCATGTGCTCATTTGCTTGAAGCTGTATGTTTTGTTTGTGGAATACAGTAGCATTTTCCGAACAAGAACAATGTATATATGATTTGGGTATTTTAATTCATTCCATTCAATCTCATTCGCTTAGACAGCCACGTACTTGGCTTGGTATTATTATACCAATTATTGATATAACAGATAGTATTACACTTTACTATAGAAACTAGATGGGAAATAATAACAGTATTTTCTGTACGTAAAAAGAAATAACCCCCTCTTCCTGTTGCAATGTGCACGTAGGAAAAATATCGGTTTGGGTATCTGCACGTGGGACGAAATAACCCCTAAAAATTTGGCGCGCTTTTGCACGTCGATAAAATATCTAATTATTTCCCTTGCATTGTTGTTATCTGGGATCATGGCGGCTGCCGGTCGATTTTAGAGCAGCTCAGATATAGACATTGATGCAATTTTGGCAGATAAGGACTGTAAAAGCACAAACAATTCAACAAAAGTGGCGAACTTTTGGGTGTACAAATGCCCATTTCAAAAGAGAATGAAACATGCTCTGTTATTACAAATAAGAGCATTAATGTACTTTCAAGTTCAAACCAAACAAACAACATGATGATGCCACAATTTAAAGATTTTGCGATGGGAAATTTAGCTTTCACGTCATATATAACCGGATGTGTTGTTAATTTCAATGTATCCATGAATAAATGATGATTTGTTTTTGGTGTTTAACGCCACTTTCAACAATATTTCAGCTATATCATGGCGACCAATTTTAGTAGTGGAGGAAGCCGGAGTACCCGGAGAGAACCACCGACCATGGGTAAGCAACTGGTAAACTTTATCACTTGCGGATGCGAGTCGAGTGCACCCTTTTTTGTAATTTACAAAGCCGGGCGCGAACCCACGCGTATTGGTGATAGGCTTGTATGAGTTGTTAGATCCAGCGACCTAACTCATTGAGCCACCCGGGCCCCTT
>MJUT01038067.1:182630-195923 GCA_002080005.1 Gigantidas platifrons
GTCTTCAACACTTAGACAAAAAGTCGTGCAATCACACTTTTATTGCTGTTTCTGCATTTCAGAGTCACGGTAGGGTCTTCAACACTTAGACAAAAAGTCATGCAATCACACTTTTATTGCTGTTTCTACATTTCACAGTCACAGTAGAGTCTTCAACACTTAGACAAAAAGTCGTGCAATCACACTTTTATTGCTGTTTCTGCATTTCAGAGTCACAGTAGGGTCTTCAACAATGAAAATAAGTCATACTCTAAAATGAATGTGAAACGACCCCCAACCTACTGTTGAGCGGTACTCTTTACTTCCGTCAATAAATGGTACATCAGGGAATCTTTGTCGTTATGATGTTATTTGGTATATAGAATAATAATACCCATATGCGGGGATATCAACAAGAAAATAAAATAGTAGTCAATACATTGCATATTGACAGGGTTAGGGTTATGGTGTTTAACGCCACTGTCAACAATATTTCAGTTATCTCGTGCCAGTCAGTTTTATTGATGGATGAAACCAGAGTACCCGGAGTAAACCACCGACTTGCCGCAAGTCACTGACAAACTTGATCACATAATGTTGTATCGAGTACGCCTCGCCGTAAGCGGGATTCAATCTCACAACTTTAGTGGTGATGGGTGCTGATTGCATAGGTTGATTTGATTTGATTTATTGTGTTTAACGCCACTATCAGCAATATTTCAGCTATATCATGGCGACCAGTTCTAGTGGTGGAAGAAGCCGGTGTACCCGGAGAGAACCACCGACCATGGGCAAGCAACAGGTAAACTTTATCACTTTTTTTTGTAATTTACAAAGCCGAACGCGGACCCACGCCGTATTGGTGATAGGCTTGTAATCCAACTACCTAACTCATTAAGCCACCCGGGCCCTCTGATTGATTGCATAGGTGGTTGTAAATCCAACTACCATACGATCACGACCACAATGGCCCCCTCAGTTAAATTATGTAATACTAGAATCACAAGTGTCTTTTATGGTATTCAAAAGACAATGAATTACATATTATATTCATTATTTCAGGCATCAGCCAATCAACGAGCCGGTAGAGCAGGACGAGTGTCTGCAGGAAAATGTTTTAGACTATATACAGCTTGGGCTTATAAAAATGAACTGGAAGATAATACTATACCTGAAATACAGAGAACAAACTTAGGCAATGTCGTTTTATTGTTAAAAAGTTTAGGAATAAACGATTTAATTCATTTTGACTTCATGGACCCTCCTCCTCACGAAACTCTAGTTTTGGCATTGGAACAGCTGTATGCTTTGGGAGCATTGAACCATAGAGGAGAACTGACTAAACTTGGGCGGAGAATGGCAGAATTTCCTGTTGATCCCATGATGTCAAAGATGATCCTTGCATCTGAACAGTTGAGTATATTAAGACTGAATCGTGAACCGCGTGGGTGGAGTAATGGTTTGCATGCTCATCACAAGAGAGTACATTATCAAGGCTTTAAATATTTTTCAAGTATATCAGTACTTCACTATTTACAGGTGGTTCTTTTTATTGAAATTTGCACATTTTTCATGAATATCTTATACAACACTCTTTAAAATCAGGTAGTACCAAATACCATTTTAAATAGGTAAAAGTACCTGGTACTACTTATTACTGAAAGGCATGATGGGTTTGAACCCTGGTCGAGTCAAACCAAAGACTAAAAAATGGGTATTGGCTGCTTCTCTGCATGCATGATTAAGGAGTAAGAGTAAAGACTGGTTGGCTTCAGGATCAGGAGTGGAGCGACAGTTGTTTCAGTCAGCTAGCACTATATGAATGTTAGATCTAGTACTAAGTGGACATCATCATCATCTCATCGTAATGTAACTTTTTTTTTTTACTTGTTCTCATCATGATATAGCTGCAAAAATGTTTACTTAGCGTTCAGCAACAATCACTCAATATATTACAACCTATGTTCTAAAACAGGACCTTGATTTCCAACGTCGTATGTTGTCTGTTTTTGTGTTCAGTGAGTTAAGATATGAGGTGATTGTACATTTTGTTGATATTTAACCTGCTTTGCCTGTACAAATGTTGGGTCTCAATCATGTTTATTAAGCCTTGTTATACTACATTTTATGGTATAATTATGATTACTAAATATTTACAAAATTCTCTAGAATCAACATCCTTCAATGAATTTTGACCAAACTTGGTACATACTTAGTCCTTAGGAGAGTCTGGAACCCTATTGAATTTTTAAGGTCATAGTTCAAAGTCACAGGGTCTAATTTTTACCCTGTAACATCCTTGTGAACACTAGAATCAACATCCTTCAATGGATTTTGACCAAACTTGGTACATACTTAGTCCTTAAGGGAATCTGGAACCCTATTGATTTTCAAGGTCAAAGGTCAAGGTCACCGGGTCAAATTTTTAGGTGTTGCCCTTGTTGTAATTCTTATGATATTTTTTTTGTAATTTCAGGTATAAGTGCTCTAAGGAAATCTTGTCGATAACAGCTATGTTATCTGTAAACAATTCAGTATTTTATCGTCCGAAAGATAAAGTCGTTCACGCCGATACTGCGAGACAAAACTTTTTCCGACCAGGTGGCGATCACCTGACGCTGCTTAACGTTTATGAACAGTGGGAAGAAACGGACTATTCTACGCAGTGGTGCTATGAAAATTTCATTCAGCATCGATCGATGAAAAGGGCTAGGGACGTAAGAGATCAGCTGGAAGGATTACTAGAGCGTGTAGAAATAGAGGTTATGTCTAATCCTGGTGACACCATAGGGATAAGAAAGGTCAGTTCATTTATAGTATTAAGTTTTAGGGCTATGTCTTTAATGCCATTTTCAACAATATTTCAGTTATATCGTGGCGGTCAGTTTTATTGGTGGAGAAAACTGGAGTAACCACCGACCTACCGTAAATCACTCACAAACTTTATCACATAATGTTGTATCGAGTACACCTCGCTTGAATGGGATTCGAATAAGGGTAATAACAAAATTACCGAACACAGAGCAATCTTCCAAAGGGAAATTCAAAACTCATAAATCAATAAACAGACAAAATCAGTCAACAACCGGGAAACTGGAAAACAACAATGGTCCTGACTTGGTACAGGCATTTCTAAAGAAATGGTGGATTGAATCAGATTTTACGGCGCCAACCTCTCACTTCCATTACGGTTCAAAGGTTCCCGTTGTCACTAAAACAGCATTTACAACAATACTGGAAAAAACAGGCAAAATAGCAGTCAAACAGTACCAAACTCGGTATCTAATATATCTCGTGAACTATCACCATCAACTATGAGTCCTTTGAAGTATTTTAATTACGACCGTAAATGTCAAAATGTCGAACTCACAACGTTAGTGGTGATAGGCACTGATTGCATATGTAGTTATAAATCAAACTACCATACGATCACGACAACGGTGGCCTCTGAATGTTTTGAAATTCCCCTGGCGACACCATAGGAATAAGAAAGGTCAATTAATGTATAGTTTTTTTTATCCTTCCCTTGTTCTATTTGACCAGACATTGCATTGGCTGGATAAATTTTTGTTGTATACTGTCACTGACTGAAATATAGCTTTTTCTGGTACTCCTGTCACTTGTTACCTGTTGAGCTTAGGGAACCTAGTAAATCCAGTTCACTTCCTGTTAGCAAAAAATATCAAAAGGGGCAATTAAGGGATACTTATTTGATTCAAAATACAAACGTTGATGGATTAATGTGATTTTTTAACTTATTTCCTGTTCACATTTGTTATATTGGGCTCTTAGCTGTAACATTTGAGTCAAGCCATATTCTATTTTAGCTGTAACATTTGAGTCAAGCCATATTCTATTTTAAGTTTCACTTGAACCATGAATTTTAATTAAATTGATCAAAATTTCAGCTGAATTTTAGGTGTAAATTTATTATTAAATTGAAATTGACATTTTTGTTTGGTAACTACCTTTTTTTCATGAAATGAATTGGTTGATAATTCCAATGATCAAAATGAAACTTAAACCCTTAAAAACACCAAAGCATATGTCAGGTAAAAAAATGTGTCTGGGTTAAATCAGAAAATAAGATTCCATCCTCTCTGATTTCTGGCTAAACAATATTGCACACAATGAAAAAAAAATGCATGAATTATATAATAAATCAATTAATTATTTCTGATCAGATTGTTTTAATCGATTTTATCAATAGCTTCCATAGTTTTAAAAATGGTTGCTGGTCTGTACACATGTAATGGACAAGAATTGACTTCAGGATAAAAAATAAATTGGAAATTTATAGTTTTATAGGAAATATATATTGAAAATTATATGCATCTGAATATTTCTATCCACTGTTTGTACATGGTGAAAATCACCACATTTTCACTACAGTGTATATTATTTGATAGATACTGCTGACAATCACCACATTTTCACTACAGTGTATATTATTTGATAGATACTGCTGACAATCACCACATTTACACTACAATGTATATTATTTGATAGATAATGCTGACAATCACCACATTTACACTACAGTGTATATTATTTGATAGATAATGCTGACAATCACCACATTTACACTACAATGTATATTGTTTAATATATACTGGTGAAAAATCACCACATTTACATGACAAGGTATATTGTTTGATATTATAGGCCATTACTGCTGGATTTTTCTACCATACTGCTCGTTTATCAAAGGGAGGTAATTATAAAACAGTAAAACACCAACAGACAGTTATGGTACATCCAAACAGCAGTTTATTTGAAGATCGACCTAGATGGCTTATCTACCATGAGCTTGTATTTACTACCAAAGAATTTATGAGACAGGTAGAGTATTATTGTGTAAATTATGGATTGTTCTACGTTGAATAATGGTCGAGTGAGCAAGTGAGTTAGTGTGTGAGTGAGGGAGTGAGTGATCATTGTTTAACTCTATGTGAGAAATTTTTCAACTATTACATGGCAAGAACAAGTTACTTTTTGACGAAGTTATGATGATTTTGTTTTGTACAAAGCCAAAATGATGATTATTTATTGTGCTAGCTGACTGAAACAACAATTCAGGAGTAGATTATCCTGATACCAACATGATGTTTATTTATTGTGCTAGCTGACTGAAACAACAATTCAGGAGTAGATTATCCTGATACCAACATAATGTTTAACACCATTTTCAACAATATTTCAGTTATATCGTGGCTGTGATTTTTATCGGTGGAGGAAACCGGAGTATCCGGAGAAAACCATCGACCTGTCACAAGTTACTGACAAACTTTATCACATTGTTGTATCAAGTACACCTCGCTATGATCGGGGTTCTGGCAGCAAGAATTGTCTGAAATATTTTGTAAAGTGGCATTAAGCGCCATAATCTAATCTATTTTAGTCTTATCATGTTTCTTTTATCTTTTATTCTCCTTTAGATAATAGAAATAGAAAACAGTTGGTTAATGGAGGTAGCACCTCACTATTACAAGGCAAAAGAACTAGAGGATGGATCAGGAAAGAAGATGCCTAAAAATACAGGGAAGGCTAGAGAGGATGTAACCAGGAAATATTAAAACACACCTTGGACATAACTCATCCTGGAGGTTGACATTCCTAAGGAATTTCCTTGGTACCAGTTTTACATAGTGTGTATGCCTTGGTACCATTCTTGCACTACGTGTATTCCTTGGTACCTGTTGAAGATTGTGTTTATATACTGGTATGAGTTAAACATTGTGGGTGTCAGTTGTGAAGAAGGGAGGACACTCTGGTTTAGAAAAAAACACACACACCAAGACAGCATCAATTGTCATCAGACTGGGCTGAAGATTCTATCATAATGTATAGGAGATTCAATTGACATAGTAGAGAAAATTCAGGACTATGATAGTGATATTGTAAGATAGACAACCACTTAATGTTATATCAGAGAAAATATGACAAATTTTGTAAGAATATGTTTACAAACTATGAAGTGAAAACAATTTTACAATTTTAAATAATCATATTAATGATGAAGATATCAACTCATGATAAAAGTTTTGTTTTTTCCTTTCATGACCGTCTGCTTCAGGTCATATTGGTTGATTTGATTTGTTGTGTTTAATGCCACTTTCAGCAATATTTCAGCTATATCATGGCGACCAGTTTTAGTGGTGGAAGAAGCCGGGCTACCCGGAGAGAACCACCAACCATGGGCCAGCAACTGGTAAACTTTATCACTTGCCGCTGCGAGTCGAGTGCGCCCTTTTTTGTAATTTACAAAGCCAGGCATTCCGTATTGGTGATAGGCTTGTATGAGTTGTTAGGTAATCCAACTACCTAACTCTTGGAACCACCCGGGCCCCACGGTCATCATTGGAGTAAATGGGCATTGTAAATTACATTTGAAGCATACATATTAAAGAGCTGTTTTTGTAAACAATATGCAATTAACGGGAAACTTCTGCGAAAGTAATATTGGTTGGTTATATTTACATGATTACTGTACAATTAAATATAATACATTCAAAACACATTTTTTTGTCGTAGTTGCCTCCCCTTGCATGTCCAGACTTTGGTTAGGTTATGATTATAGAGTGAGTGAGTGATTGTTGATTAACACCAACTCAGCAGTTGTTCAGCTATATCATGGCATTATAATTATAGGTTGATTTGGTTTATGTTGTTTAACGCCACTTTCAACAGTATTTCAGTTATATCGTGACGGTAAGTTTTATTGGTGGAGGACACTGAAGTTCCCAGATAAAACCACAGACCTGTCGCAAGTTACTGAGACACTGACAAACTTTATCACATAATGTTGTATCGAATACACCTCGCCTGAGTGGGTTCGAACTCACTTTAGTGCTGATAGGCACTGATAGCATAGGTAGTTGTAAATCCAACTACCATACGCTCATGACCACGACGGTCCCAGTTCATCATTGGAGTAAATGAACATTGTAAATTATACCCCCACTCATAGAGAGGGGGCTACATTGGAATCACCTTGTCCGTCCGTCCGTCCGTTTGTCCATCGTTCACACTTTCGTTAAAGATGTCTCAGCTGCTACTAGAAGAAATGGTTTTATTTTTGATGCATGACTTTGGCATAGTGACTTGTACCATGTCTCCCCTTTCCAGGCTTACCGCACATCTACTTCCTGTTTACCGCGCGACTTAGAATTTTTCATGTTTGCCATAATGAAAATTTTCGTAACAGATATCTCAGCTTCTACTGGAAGAAATGATTTTATATTTGATATATGGCTTTGGCATGGTGACTTGTACCGTGTCTCCCCTTTCCAGGTTTACCGCACATCTACTTCCTGTTTACAGTGTGACTTCGAATTTTTCATGTTTGCCGTAATAAAAACTTTTGTAACAGATATCTCAGCTTCTACTGGAAGAAATGATTTTATATTTGATATATGGCTTTTGCATGGTGATTTGTACAGTGTCTCCCCTTTCCAGGTTTACTGCACATCTACTTCCTGTTTACCGCGCGACTTAGAATTGTTCACGTTTGCCGTAATGAAAACTTTCGTAACAGATATCTCAGCTTCTGCTGGAAGAAATGATTTTATATTTGATATATGGCTTTTGCATGGTGACTTGTACCGTGTCTCCCCTTTCCAGGTTTAACGAACATCTACTTTCTATTCACCTCATAGTTAGTGATCCATTTTCTGGTAGAGTGTTGAAATATATACAAATTTGACACAAATGAACGAGTGGGGGTATTCTTAGCACGACGTAGTGTGCCACATCTTGTTACATTTGAAGCATGCATATTAAAGAGCTGTTTATGTAAACCCGACTACGATACGATCACGACTACGACGGCCCCCCCTATATGATTATAAGAATTGTATATAAAGATAAAAGTTTCAAAGCTAGATTTCATGTGTGTGTTGGGGTTAGCTATTGTGCCTCAGTTACTGTGATTTATGGATTAGACTTTGGAACTCTTCCAACAGTGTGTTTTTTTTGTTTTTTTTTTATTAAAGGGGCATTATCTGCCAAATCGTAAATTTTTGTTACCCATAAAAACTATCAGATATGATTGATGTCTTAATAAAACGTGCGTGTGTGTATATAAATTTTATGAAATGTACTCACATCGAGGAAAAATCGTGCAACTGCTTGTGTTTTAAGATCGATCAAGAAATGGATGCCATCTCGAGAACCATGCAAGTTTGCAGTTAATAAGCTACAAAATACAAATTATTCGTTTTTACCTGTCACTAGAAAGGTCAGTTGAATATAGAAAAAGCGAGGTCAAATTATTTGCTTGCAAGGAAATAAGTAATCGATGGTAATTTTCGTTCTTAAAAGGCGAAAAATGGTTCGATAAGCTGTTTAATGTGAAATATTTACCAATTTTAAAAACATGGTTTTTTTTGTCAAAATCGTAGCTAATGCCCCTTTGAAACAATGTTTCAGTTATATTATTGTGGTTAGTTTTGTTGACGGTGGAAACTGGAAAAAACTGGAAGTCATTTATTAAGTTAGAAAATTTGTATTATAATTCTATTTGTATGGCAAGTATATCACCAATACGGTGTGGGTTCGCGCCCGGCTTTGTAAATTACAATAAAGGTGCACTCGATTTACAGCCGCAAGTGATAAAGTTTACCAGTTGCTTTCCCATGGTCAGTGGTTCTCTCCGTGTACTCTGGCTTCCTCCACCACTAAAACTGGTAGCCATGATATAGGTGAAATATTGCTGAAAGTGGCATTAAACACAATAAATCAAATAAACTATTTGTAGATGGATAGCATGAACTAAAAGTTAAAGAAAATCAAAAATGGACAATCCAGAGACATGGGCAACATGAGAGACAAAACCAAGACGTACAAAACAAAAAACATAACACAGAAAAACTAAAGCAATGAACAACACAGACTCAAAAAACAAGGATGAACCAAGGTGCTCGTGAATACTAGTAATACAAAATATTTTTAGATTTCCCAATCACATACTTAACATCAATTGTTACTACTATATTACAAATATTACCAAAATGTTTTAAGTGGGGGTTGGGTTATGGTGTTTAATGCCACTGTGAACCATGTTTCACTTATATCGTGGCGGTCAGACTTATTGGTGGAGAAAACCACCGACATGCCGCAAGTCGCTGACAAACTTTATCAAAGACTATCGTGTCAAGTACACCCCTGCCCAAGTGGGATTCGAACCTCCGCCCCCCAAAAAAAAAGATATGGGGAAAAAAATCAATGTAATGAAAAGCAATATCATTTCAGTGTAAAGGAATATAAAAAGATGAATAAAGGGTACCATGTCAATTCAAGTGGACCCAAAATTAGGATGAAAATATAAAGTGAGTGAGTGATTGTTGTTTAATGCCAAGGGAGCAATATTTTCAGCTATGTCATGGCAAGAATCAAGTTATATTCCATGTGATGATTATTATGTCTGCTTTGTAATTAGACAACAGGTTTTGTTAGATTTTTATAGCACTAACTGACTGAAAAACAGTCCACGAGAAGATATGTTGCTCCACCCGGACACATTATCCTGATTCCGAGCCAACCTGTACTTGCTCTTACTCCTTAATGCTGTGAGCTTAGAAGAGAAGCAGCAAACACATTTTATAGTCTTTGATTTTACCTGCTCAGAACTCAAACCCACTATGCACTACAATCAGTGCCAGTCTTAAGAGGTGCGGTCCCAATGCTATTTTGTGTAAAACCTACATACATGTAGTGTACACATATGTGTTGTGTGTACTTGAACAGCCGAGAGTAGACAACTCCAGTCCTGGCCCCTTAAGCACAAGGCCCAATTGGCTTTTAAGTTCGATCCTGACCACAATGGAGGCAAGCACGCTAACCATTACACCACTGATGCTGTTAAAACATAAAAATATGAAACAACTTGTGTAATTAAAAAGGAAATTCACTTTAATTAACAAAATAGCAGGAGGGTTGCCATGGCAATGGTTTTATCGTAGTTGGCAGGATTTACCTCTACTTCTACAATCAGTGCCTACAACTTCTGTACTTAGGTTGTGAGTTGTATTCCACCCTGTATAAAAGGTGTATTCAGTATTACTTGAAAAGAAAACATGAATGTAGTGTGAAAATTTGTGTCAACTTTGAAGATACCAAAGTGATAATCAGAAGACGTAATTCAATACAATACAATACAAATCTTTATTAGAAAAACCAACATTAATATCGGTGTCATCCCCATAATTAACATGACATTAAATTCAATGTACCTACATGTATACAATGCATATAAAGAAAAGAATATCACATTAAAAGCAAATGAATTATCTGTTTTCAAAACATGTTGAAATAAATTTGCATATGTAAATGGTATCATCCTTACAAGTAGGATTCAACAGTTTATTCAATACAGAAGTAGAATATATATTTCTAGGGCACAGATCATTGATTTGTATATTCGTTTTTGTAAATAAATTAGAACATAGATCTTTGAATTTTTCACAGTATAAAAGAAAATGTTCTTCATCTTCTAATTCATTACAATTGGTGCATATTCTATTTTTTCTTTCAATTTTTGGTCTAAAATATCTCCCTTTCTCAACAAGTAGTTGATGAGCACTGATTCTCAATTTTGTTAAATTATTTGTTAAAGAGTTTGGGAGATTGAAAGATAGGTAATCTTGTATCTGAAAATGTTGATATATATTACTAAAGAAAAATAATTTATTATCATGTTCTTTAAGTGACAAATCTTCAAGTTTTTTGTTAATGTTCTCTTCCTAGCAATCATTAAAAGATGCTAATAGAGTTTTTATGTTAATATCATCTTTATCAAGTTTAAACTTTTAAAGAGCTATCAATAAAGGCAAACCATGATCTGTGCCCTTCATCAAATAAGGCTTTATCAACTTCAAAAACGTCATGTAAGAATCTATCACTTGACATCATCTTAAATCTATTAAAATATTTAAAGGCCAAGTAAGTAATAAAATTAATAACAGGTTTTCTTCCTAATTCACATTTAGCAGCTAAATTGGAGCTTTTTAGATTAACATTAAGAATATATTTGCAAAACTTCAAAGGAATGAATGAATTTGAATTTTGGTGTTTTTGTCATTTACAAAGCTGGGCGCGAACCCACGCCGTATTGGTGATAGGCTTGTATGAGTTGTTAGATCAATGACCTAACTCATCGAGCCACCCGGGCCCCGTAATTCAAAGGATGAACAATACAATGACAATAAGAACAAGAAATGTGTGCATCACTAAATACGCCTGCTTATATAAATAAGGTTTTTCCCCTTCCACAGGGGAATCGTGTGGCCAAGTTTGGTCAAAGATCCAATATACAGAACTAAAGTTATTGTGCGGAAACGATCCTGTTGTCATAAATTATATTTATAGTAACGGTGACCTTGACCTTTGACCTAATGACCCCAAAATAAATAGGGTTCTTCCCCTTCCACAGGGGAATCATGTGGCCAAGTTTAGTAAAGATCATATATACAGAACTAAAGTTATTGTGCGGGAACCTGTGTGGACGCCTGCCCACCATACCCAATCACATAATACGGCCCGTCTCGAGACGAGCGTATAAAAACAATGGTAAAAAAAATACTACACATAAAACTAAAGATTTAGCAATACAAACCCCACTAAAAACATATTCAGTATAAAATACATCTACTTGAACAGCCGAGAGTATATTACCCCAGCGCCGGGTCCTAATGGGTTAAGGCCGGCCCTGTCATTATTTGATTAAAAGTGACAGTGTCTTCATTTTGGATCATTTTCTTGCCATTTGTTTTCAGTGAAATATTAGTTTCCGAATTGCAGGGTATTAAATGAAAGTTTTACAATGTGTATCGGTTAAAAATAATGTCATTATCACTAATTAGACATGACCTTAACAGGAACCAGATTAATACCGATGACATAGCATTGATGAAACACTAGGTAAACATGTGTACATTGTAATAAGTATATACAAAAACTTTATTAAGCTTTGCACTTTTTTATGTAGGAATAGAGGCATATTTCGATGCAATATGTTTGATTGTACATTTTTGTATTTTACAATCGCCTCATCGACGAAATTTGGACAACATTCGACAAACAAGAGCCGAAAAAAAAGTCATTTGTAATGTTAATACAGCAACCATCTATCCTTCATAATATGTTATATATGCGCATGCCCTGCCCTGATAAAATTCCAGATATAATATGCTTCGCATGTGCGCATTGCCGGACAAATTGTGGGTGTCGTTTATGAGTTTTTTCATACATTTATACAAGGATTTATATAGTAGGACTATATAAGTCCTTGATTTATAATGGATTTTTATTAGAAGTTTACAATCATTCAAAAGTTTATTAAATTGGAAAATGTAAGTAACCTAATTGAAACTCCAGGTATTTGACTAATAACAAAGAAACGACAGTTAAAACGAAAGTTAGTGGATTCTATAATGAGGTGTATATCTCAAACTGTCTTTCCACATTCCGTCATTTTCATTGACATTTCAACGTGGGTAACACTAATATCGTTGCATTTGATCCCTTGTTACTGCTCGAGATAAAAAAAATTAATTTTTTTTACCCATGTTAAAATCTAAGAACGTATATAAAATATTCTGCTTCTTCTGGTGCAAAAATGATCAAAATCCGTTTAGAAATGACTTCATAATAAAAAAAAATTGTCAAATGTGGTTTTATATATGAAATATATAGCGTAAAATCGAGGGTGGCGAATAATTATGTTCCATGACTTGTATATTACTATGAACCCCAAGAACATCTTTAAACTGCCACCGACGTCCAGAAGCTGTAAATCGATTTTGATTTATTGTGTTTAACGTCACTTTCAGCAATATCATGGCGGCCAGTTTTAGTGGTGGAAGAAGCCGGAGTACCCAGAGAGAGTCGAGTGCACCTTTTAAATTTTTTTTTTTATTAACCAATAATATTGACCCCATGTACGATATGCCTGAAATATTTCTGAAATGTGGCATTTAACACACATTTTCCTAAATAAGGGTTAGAGAGAACCGAAGGACAATCAGGAATGGACAATCCAGAGACGCAGACAACACAAAAGGAAGACAAACAACAACAAAAAACATTACAGAGAAAAAGATAAACAACACAGACCCCCTCCAACAAAAAAAACCCAACAAAATTACCCAAATTTGGAATTCAAATCAATACTAAGCAGGTTCAAGGTTATATAGTCTTCACAATTGGTTATTCGGCATTGCTGTGATAAGACATACCCATATTCATTCTGTAACTCATAATTATGCATTCTCTATCCAGAGTTGTCGTTCCTGCTACGCTACACAACATCTCTGT
>MJUT01038076.1:0-27916 GCA_002080005.1 Gigantidas platifrons
AAGCAGAAAAACATGGATGGGTGATAGAGAAAATTATGTTGTCTGTAAACTGAATGGACCAGCAGCATGCATCTGATGCATTGATGCTGCTCATTAGGTGTGGGTGTTAAACACACTGTGCCAAAACACGTTGTTCTTTTATGTCACAAGGTTGGCTGCACAGATGCTCTGATCTTTACCAAAACAAGAATCAAAGAGATTCTTTCTTAGAAAGAGACAATGAAAGTGACGACGAGGAAGAAGATTAAAACGTGAAATCACAGTTTGAGGAAAAAGTACTGATAGCTTGATTCGTTCTTGAACACATAATTAATTAGACGACCCCTCCCCCCTTTGTTTGTCAAATATATAGAATTACTCCCATTAAAACAATCTAAGAGAGATAGGAACTACATGATTTACTGCTAAATTGAAGAATTGAGCAATACAAAAACTTGTACACACTAAATTATCTCAACTGTGGTGCATAACAAACATAAAAATGCCCGTATTGTTTTTACCTATATTTTTCCGGAATAAATAGTTAAGACAACCATCAATAGACTTTGACTTTTGAAATTGAACATCTTCCGGAAGTCGTTTACAATGAACGCTGATGACATTGAAAGACATGGTTATTGATATATTTTTAGATTTTGTGAGCATTTTANAAAACTTGTACACACTAAATTATCTCAACTGTGGTGCATAACAAACATAAAAATGCCCGTATTGTTTTTACCTATATTTTTCCGGAATAAATAGTTAAGACAACCATCAATAGACTTTGACTTTTGAAATTGAACATCTTCCGGAAGTCGTTTACAATGAACGCTGATGACATTGAAAGACATGGTTATTGATATATTTTTAGATTTTGTGAGCATTTTACTTGTTTAAGTTGCTAAATTTAAAATGCCATTAAATTGGAAAATATCAGTAACTTCATAGCATCAGAGTCTATTTATACATAAAAGAAAAACAACTGTAAACTGTAAAACATGAAGGTCAGTGAATTTTGTTATGAAATGCATTTCCATTACCGACTTCACTTAAAAAAATAAGTTATAACTTTCCTACTAGAATCGAAATAATTCATGGAAGCCAGAGTTTGTATCACGTTTTAACATGAGTAACATTATTTTCGTTGCATTTTATCCCTCGCGAACGCTCGGGATAAAATTTGTATGAAAATAATGTTACTCATGTTAAAACTGTATGCAAACTCTGGCTTCCATGACTTATTTCTTAAATAATATAGTAAATTTACTACCCCCCCTCCCCTTCTTCTGAATTCACAACAAAAAGTTGTCTTTACATGTATGATTATTGTCTTTCTAGCATAAATGACATAAAATAAACATATATAAATGACTACCGTAGAAAATGTACCGAAATGATATACCCTAACTGATAGGAATGCTTGACTTTGTTTTTTCCTGTTATTTTACGGTACCCTTAAAGGGTCGCCTGATGTACTATTTTCCGCATATTTGAGCTGAGTACAACACTTGAATACATGCTCGACATATATTTATCCTTCGATTGGTGTAAAAAATGCGGTCTATAGGGGTGTCCATCACCAACATTTGTTTCTGGGTCTAGCTGATGGACTAACGGGAGTAGATATGAGAATGAGATACTTACCCTTCCATAATATCTGCTATACACGATGTTTTTGCAGTTCTATTCAAGGTTTTTCTATGTTTTCATTTTTATGTCAGCAGAAGAAACTATTACCGAAAACTATGTTTTAGTTATAGTTAGGAGTTACTGATATTAATATTTAGTTATTTATCTATACACGACAATTGTGAAGATACTAAAGGGTAAACCAGACGCCGTAAATCGTAGAAGGACACAAACTACAGTGGCTAAGGGAAAACAGGAGAAAAAGACAAACAATGATCTACAAAACCGTCCCACCCCACAAAAACATGAGTGAACGCAGGTTTGCCTGGAAAGAATTGTATATTACGAAGATATGAATTTATGAATTTATGAGACCCGAATGAATCACAGACGCGATTACGGACTAAGACTTATATTACATCTTTGTTTATGTCATTGACTGCTAACACATTCACAGGCAGCAAACTGAAATACACCCATACCTCTGGAAAATTCAACTTAAACTAACTTCTAACTAAAAAATTAAACAATGGATGTGTTTATCCTATCTAAGCTGGGGTCCGGGAGGCTAAATGACTTAGGTCTTTGGATCTAACAGCTGATACAAGCCCATCACTAATACGACATGGGTTCGCGTCCAGGCTTGTAAATTACAAAAAAGGTGCAACCGACTCGCAGCCGCAAGTGATAAAGTTTACCAGTTACTTGCCCAGGGTAGGTGGTTCTCTCGGGGGACTCCGGCTTCCTCCACCACTAAAACTGGTCGCTATGATATAGCTGAAATATTGTTGAAAGTGGCATTAAACACCAAAATTCAAATTCAAATTCCTATCTAAGCTTCTATATTGTCATAAATATCTCCCTTCTTCTCCTTAATATCTGAAAATAAAAACAGTATTTACAAAATCCAACATCAAATCACTCTGAATAGTTTCAGACGTATTAAGTTTTCATTTTAAAAATATGAATTGTATTTATGTGATTACCGGATATATTCGTGGCTAGAATTACGAGATTAATAGACATTAAGTGAGGTAAAAATACAAAAACTTGCTCAAATATGGTCTGTAAGTGTGAGCTTGGCATTGATGTTTGGAAAAATTATGCGTTGCCTGTTCATTTCACAAATGCATAATCGGTAACCAATCAAGAAATGCGGAACAGATTTATTTAAGTAATGACACATTCTAGTAGCATGTGACCTCATACTATATTCCTACAGCATGCGTTGTCTTTGATGACGAGGAGATGCGTTTTCACGCTAGCCATGAAAAACTCCTCAAACTCAAGTCCACTGTGAGGTGCAATCAATCTGAAAAGAGCCCCGTAATTGAGTAATGTCACACTCGAAACATTCCAACAACTTTCATCACGTTAGTAGTAGTTGTGAATAGAAGATATAAATTCATCTTACACTATTATCTTATCTAATATAAATTTTAAACTATCGAAGATGGAACTTGAAAAGTGTAAATACAAAGATTTTGTATAAACCACGAATTTAGACAGAAGTCCTATATTATCGACATATGGTTCTACTTATACCAATAGTCAAGTATATACATGTATAATATTACTCAGATGTCAGACAAAATTAATTAGCTACAGCATAGTGTCATGTGATGAATGTAAGGATACCTTTATCAACCACATACATAGTAATACAGATTATATAATAACAGTACCGTCTGCTTTTTTATTGAGTAGCTGGGATGGCTGGTCTGTCATCACGCTTGGCTGGCATTCCTCTTAGCTGTCAATACTACATAATTATAAAAGTATACATCGTAATATTATTGAGTATAATATAATATTCAACATAGTTGTTTATTGGTTGCTATTGCAAGCCTAGAAAACTATAATATTAGTGATCTTATGGGAGGCTATTGAGATGAGTTTACAGAGTTTTGATAGTATGTGTTTCGGTCACATATGAGGAGTACCCATGAAAACAAAAGTCAAAGGTCAGGTACTATGGTTGTATTAAGGTAGTAAGCAGTATTATTGTCACATTGGACACAAGATCAAAGTGAAACATTCATGTTTCGATATGTACTTCGAACAAATCAACACTTATAGTAATATAAAATGAGAAATTCAAAGAGCGCGGAAATTGAATTGAACAGAAAATAACTTACTTCCTGTCAGTTGGACTTTCACTTTCCTCAATTGTTCCTGTAAAGGAAAATATTACATATATGAAAAATGACATATATGAAAAATAGGAAGTGAACCATACTTTACTATTGTATATTACTGATTTTCGATCAGCATTGATAATCTATATACATCGACTAATAAAGAGCATCCGTTAACTTTTTTTCTTCTGGCGTTATGTCCGGGAAGAAGAAAAGTTTGAAAATACTAAAGGAGTAATCAGAAGCTATAAATCGGAGAGGTACATACAAGACAAGGACAACAAAAAAACAATCAACGATCAACAAAACTTTACGCAGAGAACTAAAAATCGAGAAACATGAACCTTACTAAAACAGGGAGGTGAATCCAGGTGCCCCGGAAAGGTAAGCAGTTCCTGTTCCTTCGCGTCACTCTTGTTACAAACCCGGTAAAAAGTTATGAATGAGTAAAGGACCGTATTGTAATTACGACAAACGAAATATATTTGTGGTCTTTTGTTAAATAGATATTCCATAGTGGTTAACCAAATCATGACGGTGACCTTTAAGCTTTCGAAGTGGTGATTTCAACTTAACCACTAGGAACCCTTGGCTCAGCAGCTTCTTTGTCACCAGCAACATTATATCAAGGAAATTATTATTAGAACCAAAGGCGCATAGTCTGCTGCAATTCTCTATAAAGGAAATCATGATAGGAACCACAATGTCTGGAATATCGGATCAACTGAGACATATATACTCCACATTAAGGTGCTGCTGAAATGTTGCTACATATAAATCGAAAATTCACAATAAGAAAATTGAATTAATCACTTTTATCGTAAAGGTTGCAACTTAACCGACCATCATTGTCAATTTCGAAGTGTAGGTCAAGGTATTAAGCGAACCAAGCTGTGTCTGTGGTATCCTTTAATGGAAGCTCAGTGGGATAGATGTAGCCAACAAACCAAACTTAAAATTGTATTTATTTAAAAGACATCATCTATACAGCGGAACATGAAATTAAAGGATCGGCTTGCTTATTGTCGTTTTTTTGTAGAAGGCCCTGTTTGAAGTCTGCCTCGTACGAATAAAGGAACAAGTCGGCGAGAAGGAGAGCACAGTTAGTACCCATAGGAATGCGCGACCGCCTAACACAGCAGAAGTGTTTTCAATCTAATATATCTTTAGAATGTTTCAGAATCCACATCTGATTCAAACCACCCATTGAACAGCAAAACATACACTCTCATTGTGGCGGTAGTCTATCACTGTTTGAAAAAATAATAGATGTCTTCATCGTAGCAAAATATTATCCAATTTTATATAATAATTGCTGGTAAAACTTATTAAACACTGTGCATAGAAATATTCACATTGAAGAATGTACTTATTATTTCAACTCTGTGTGTGTACCAATTACCTTAGATTGTCACATTCATACATTCTGCTTCCCAAGTGGCCCTATGTTCATGCACTTTTCTAGATTTATTTTTGTCTCACAGGTATAACGCATTAAACTGCCATATGACACGATCTGACTAGTTCACTAATGCTTATAAGCTCTGTTCAGTTCATATTTCGGATCACGGCTGATACAGTCCTTGCAACAGTAGCACATGGCTAATATTTGAATATATTTACAAGTAAACATAATTCAAAAACTCTTATAATATCAAACTGTATATCATAACTTTGTTTTAGAAGCTTTCTTGAGATAATCGTGTTGTGTATTGGGCTTTAATGTTTTATCTTCGGTGTCATCACTATTGGCCTGCAATAAATGCGAAAATCCTCCTAGTGCTGTTAAGGGACGGATATATCACGTTAATTCTACATGCACTTATAAAAATAAATAATGTTCCACTCAAATTCCGTTATATCGCGACAATTTGTTGTATCTGTCTAGTAAACCTTATTTTGTATATTTGGAGACTTTTTAATAATTTGAAAGGATAGTTCATGAAATATTCTAGATTACCAATTTCTAAATAAAATTAAAGCTTCACAAATATGGAATTGTGTTTAAAAAGTCATATACACCAGTACATACCAATTATTGTCGTGTTTAAGCTATCGTAATTTTCTGTTATTACAGGATTACATTTTGTGCACATCTTGAATTCTGTATAGTCTTTACTTCTAAACAAACAACAAAATGCTGGAATTATCGAGAGTTTTGACTAAATAAAAAGTTTTCAAAAAATAATATTATGAAGAGAAAATACATTTGCGTGTTTCTGAATACGGTTTCTTAGTGGTTAAGATGAAGTTATCACTTCGACAGTTTTATGGTCGCCATCATGACTAGTTAGTCATTACGGAATTTCTGTCCTACTAAGGATATGTTCCGTTTGTCGTAATCACAACCCGGTAATTGCCTCACTCATGACATATCACTAGATTTGTAACATGGGTTATATGACGCGCGCCACTAGTGGAATAGGAGCTAATAACCCCCTTTCCGAAGTAGTTGGGTTCACGTGCAGTAGCAGTATTTTGTAGAGTTCGTATTTTTTCAATCTTTAGTTTCAGTCTACTATTTTGTCCTTTATTCTTTTGATCATTGTGTTGTCTGCCAAATAACGGCTTTTGATTACCCAATTGTTATCTTCAATCTTTTCGTAACATACTTAAGACAATTTGTGACTATAAGACTTTTACCTGACTTGACCATTGCTCATCTTTTTAGTTTTCTATGATGTGTTTCTTTGTTTTGTTTGTATTTGTTCTATTTCTTGAGCTCATTGTGGCATGTGCGTCTGGACTCTCCATTCTTGATTGCTCCTTCAGTTTTCTCTAAAGCGTATTTGAAGCTCGATTTTCTTTTCCAATTCCATCATCTCATACTGAAGTTGGTATTTCTGTGTTTTATGGATATTGGTGGTTTGTTGTGGTTGGATATATTGCTGTTTACTGTTATAGTTTATTTTCATTTTGCAACTGAATTCATATAGTTTTAATGTTTCATAATAATTGTTTGTCTGAATTTAATGTGAAAATAGTATATGCTAGAACAAAGTATAAATACCTCATGCGTTCTGTTTTCTTCAAGCGAAAACCTGAAATTATTAAATGCACATTTATATCATGGCGTATATGAAAAATTAACCTTCTAATAAATCGGCCATACTATTTTTTCTTTCAGATGAAAAACGACGAATTCTTTAAAATTGTAATGTCTCTTGTATATTGTTTCCCCTTTTGTGCGATACACTAGTTACGTCTAACGACATCCCACGTGGGGTCACATCAGGGTTCATTAACCAACCAAACAGCGATGTGTCTATGACATCTTTTCCTTTCAAAACAGAGCACACGTTAAGCGTCCGATTGGTCAATAAATATAACTGTCTTGCATATGATTGGATGGTCAAAGATGAATGAAATATTGCGTGACATGATCCCAAACGGTATGTTGTTAGATGTTACTGTATCGCCGATGGAAAAAAAGATACAACAACCATCTTATTTTAACTAGATTGTTCAGCACAAACACATTAGCAAGCGTAGAAAAAATATATTCATTTTACTGTTTAATAAATAATAAAATTTAACTGACGAAGCACCTTGCTGATCAATTATTTTATGTCAATGATCTGATTTGTCGACAACCTCTTACATGTAATTGTATCAATTTTCACAGAATTGCATTGTCAGTTTTATTCCTCAGTTCATCAACTACAAGCTGAATATTTCAGAACAAAAGTGCAACGTATTATACATATGTATTCGGTGACGATTTATTTTAATTATTCGAATGGACGAATATAATCTGCATAAATGGTGTAAAAATAATGTCTTCTGTTAAAAAATGCTAACTGTCGTTGATAGAACCAATCTCACAAATGTTTCGGTTTTATATAAACATCTTTGATTACACAAACAAGTAAATTATGTGCTTCATGATGGTATGAAATAGCCAACATCATATTTCTTTGGAAGGGTTGGTTTTTATTCAGCTGAAAGGAACAGAATAACCCGAGTTCATCCTAAGGGTTCGTTTTTAATATATACCGTGTTTATTGTCAAGAGGAATGTATATCTGTCTTCACAATGCGATATCATGGAAGTTGTGAGCTTACTCTTCAGTACATTTGACCAGTTATGACTTGAACTTTGTGGAAAATAATACTATTTTTAAACTAACGTATGTTGTTCTATATGTTATCGTCATTATTCACTATTACGTGCAATACTTAGATATACTGTGATGTTTTGTGTAAAAATTAAAACTTACGACAAAAGACAAGAAGGGAAATGACAAAAATAGTAGTAACTAAAGCGATGACCAATGATGAGATTCCAGCGACAAATAGTCCATTATTGTCTTGACTGGTTGTGACAGGGTTTGTCTGGATTTGTCCTGAAAAAAGTTCATTTTACACATTCCTTATTTTGTAAGTATTCTGTTGTCAAGTTTGTACAATATCAAACAGCTTTAAAAAGTAGTCCTATTGATCACAACATAGTTCACAATGGGTTTTGTTCCTTTCGTAAATGGAACACTGTGTATATTTTCCCATTACGTAGTAATCACTTAGTTGGATTTTATATTGATTTTTGGTGTTTTAACGCCACTTTCAACAATATTTCAGCTATATCATGGCGACCAGTTTTAGTAGTGGAGGAAGCGGAGTACCCGGAGAGAACCACCGACCATGGGCAAGCAACTGGTAAACTTTATCACTCGCGGCTGCGAGTCGAGTGCACCCTTTTTTGTAATTTACAAAGCCTGGTACGAACCCACACCATATTGGTGATAGGCTTGTATGAGTTGTTAGATCCAGCGACTTAACTCATTGAACCACCCGGGCCCCCTACACTTAGTTGGGGAAGAGTAACATATATAATTCATTTGTGTTTGAAGTATACGTTTACTATGCAGCTGCTTGAAAGTGAATCACTACTGTTTATCAACGTTTATATATCAAAGTAACTGGAATGAATACATTGCTGTTAGATCAGATTGTTCTTAGGTGTAGTATTATTTTGTTGCAAATAAAGCAGCAATGGGTTAGTACAAAAAGTAATCACAATTTATGGACTGTCCTCTCCCTACACAAAATACACATATAATAATGACCAAAAATCTAGCACATGCACAAATATAGATTATATTTAGCACAATATAGAGATCGCAAGAAATAAGTTGATGTAGGCCAGATGACCGACCACTTAGTAATTTGTGTTTGTGTGTTAAATATATACGCGAACTTTGTTCAAGATCGTGTAATTCTCGTTTATAATACTTTCATCGTGACCAAAGAGATCAGAACTGAACTAGCTAAATGTGTGAACCAACTGAATATTAAATGTATATATACAATTCCACAGAGAATACAATTTTTGAAATATAGTATCATTTAGTTAGCACATCCCGTTATGCAACAGCTGAAACGATATTTCTCAATATTGAGTAAGTCAATCATGTTACATGTATATTCAAAACGCACTATTAAAATATGCTTAAAAAACAGAAACGAATTATGTGTTTAAATTGACGTTAATGTTTGTGCTTTTTAGGTATAAGAAATTAACATAAAGCGAAACGATATTGATAATACAGAACATGTAAATAAGCACAAACCCTCTATAATGTACCTACTTCGGTCGGTGGTACAGTTCGTTGACTTTGTGAACGAATCTCCTAAAACATTCCTGGCGATTATATGAAATATATAAATTGTGTCGGGTACCAGGTTCTTGACTATGTACTGTAGGTCAGCTGTTACACCAGGATCAGGTATAGATGGTGATAAAGTGGACGGTGATGACTGTGACATTCTCCAATACTGTACATAAAACTCCTGCTTTGATCCACCGTTAAAGTCTGACCTCCACAGGACATCAGCTGATGTTGTTTTACACACAACGTAGAAAACGGTAGGGACAGTAGGATGGTCTAAAATGTATTTACAATCATTGGAACAACAATTTAACAATTTATTATAGCATTCACAAACATAGCTAATATCAACAGCATACGCGATTATATATAAAAACTTCATTTGAATAATTGACACACTGTCATTTAAAACTGAGGGCATATGACTATCAGCCGTGACATTTATTTTATTCTAGTGAGCCATGTAGGACACTTAAAAGAACGTTTCCGGGCATCCAAATCGCTGGTCCCCACGAATATGATAATTGTTAAATCAGAGTACAGGTAATAATGCAAAGGTAAGCATCAGACGATTGTATTATGGTAGTATGGCAACAATCGATCTGAACGTCTCGGATGATTATCTAGCATCTTGGAATGTGGGAAAAATTACATTGAAAATATATATATATAATACTTACCTTTCTGATTGACAGAAAATGTCCTATTGAAACGTCCAATGTTGTTAGTTGCAATAACGATGTAGGACCCAAACTGTGTCTTGTTTATTTCTTGTATAAATATATTTGATTTGTACTCAAATCCATTTGAACTATTGTATGACTTAATAATGTTATCAATTGAATCGTTCTTTCTAAATACCCACTGTATAGTTGGAGCGGGATTAGCTAAGAGGTTGACAGTGATGTTTAAGGAAGTTCCATTTTGCAGGCCAATTATTTCATTGGAACTTGGAATGTCAACATTCAGATGAGGTTCGACTAAAATAAAAAGAAAAAAGAGGAGAAAAAAAGCAACACCATAGGTAATAATAAAATATCTTGGTATAATGATACATTACGATCTAGTTTATTGTCCATGCCTATGTTGTCATTCATTGTGTGTGGTCTATCTGGTTAGAATCGATTTCGTGCATTTTTGATTGCTTATTTATATTAGTGTTGCCGTTCAAGATCAAACATAATGATTCTATTAACTGGACTGATCCGGCCACATTTTGCGTGCCTGTCCCAAGCCAGTACCGGGAAATCCATGGGTATATGCCGTGGTCTTGATGGTGTTCACTGATTTGAGATGAGGGGTAGTTGTGCGTTTTGTTTTTATCGGTTGAATTTTGTTATCATCACTATTTAATGTTCCTCTTCACAGGCTAAACAAATATTATAACAGATAAGTAAGATAATGGCAAGTGATGTCCGCTTGTTATTGAATAAGCAGGACATTTTGGATGTAGAGCAAGTTCAATAATTGTTTGAAAACTGAATATTAAGTGCGATATACGTAAAATTTGCTTCATGTATTTAATTTGATTTAACCATATATCATTGTTCAGCTAAAACCATAAAGAATGAACACCAGCTACAGCTACAGTAATAGGAGTACGATATGTGTGATAGAATACACCTTCCTGTGGAAGAGAATCGAATTCACAGCTCTACTAGTTACAAACACTGATTGCATTAGTAGATGTAAAACCGGCTACCATACGATCGCGGTATCAAAACAAATGACAACATTAATTTCTTGTTTTGTAGAAATTTCTTTATCTTAGTTTTTGGTGAGGTGATTTTATTACATGTAGCATGGAATCATTATCCAATTAATACTTACAATTTACCGTTAAAAATATATTCTTTGTTGCATTGTTACCATAACCATTGCCTGCATGACATGCAAATGTTCCATGGTCACTCTTAGTCAGACTTGATATTTCTAGGTTTGATCCAGCTACTACAGTTCCGTCAGGCTTTATCCAATGGAACTCACATGGAGGGTCACACTGAGCAGAGCAAACGATTGGTCCTAGACGTTGACTCTGGGTTTTTATGAATGGTCCTGATGGACTGACGGACATACTTGATCCTGGTCCATCTAGGTTAAATGATAAAATAAAGATATAGTCACCTGTTGTTGGTACTTGAATTTATTATTAGAACCGTTGAATACCATATTAGTGAGTTGAGCCAACACATTTTACTTGTTGCAGTATCTACAAGCGATTGTTAAGGGAGGGGGATAAAGTAAAATTTATATATGAGAAAATAAGGAAAAAGCGGTAATCATATTTTAATGCATGTTTTACCTAAATATCTTAAAAGCTTAATAGTCGAGTGACATACAAGGATAAAATTCATTTTTAATGCACCTACCTAACACACGGCTATATAATATATCATTGGAAAGCTAAATTGGAGTGTAGATTTCAGTTTGCCCGTTCGTAAAAGTTAAATATTGTGCAATTTCTTTTAAATCCGTGTGAAAGGTCAAATATGAACATTTTCAAATGTAACCCTCATGTTACATAATGAGCTAATTTGAAGCAATTAATTAACGCAGCATGCTTAAATGCACCATGCATCCAATGTTACTAATATTTCTTCCATTCCAACTCACATCAGTTAAAAAAACAACGAGATGTGTGACGTCATATTGACGTTTTCGCTAAGGCGTGGTAAAATAGCGATGCATGTTATAAAACAAACTTTAAAAATATTTTTGAACCAAAAATATAGTATATTTGCATTATTATTTATTCAAGCACATATATTTGAATAAAATAAAAAAAATATTTGTGAGTAGGAAGTATAGAAGCTCGAAAAAAATATCATCATAAAAAGGGTGAAAATGGACATCATTGAGAAATCATCCATAAATCACAATAACTTGGGCCTCCTGTTTGTTGAAAGCCTACCAACCACGTCAAGGTCGGAGGGCCATCTGGTAGGATATTATTTTTTGTTCTTTTTTTTAAATTTTATAATTTTTTTTTCATTTTTAAATTTTTCTGGGTTTTGATTGTGGACTACATACATACATATATATATATATATATATATTCATATTTCATATCCATTAAAATTCACAATTCCATTCCATTTACCCACGGAGGCCTTCAAATTAATCATCAGATGCCGCTTCTTCGTCGTCATCGTCAGGGTTCTGTTGGCTTGTAATTATGCTTAAGCATAGATCACTGCCCTGACAAGGACATAATTCTGTACAACAGAGGTTTTGCTCGTAGCAAGCACATTCTCGGCTACATATCTTTCTACCTTTGCACGAACAAATCAAATCTTGAAGGAAGTCTGATGACATCAGACCAGAGAACAAAATTGGAGTTGGACCGTTGCCACCTTTTTGCCAACCGTAGTCATAAGGTGAAGCTACTGGTGGTTTTGCCTGGTGTGATGTCATCCACGTCTTTGTTTGAATGGAAGCTCTCAGGACGTGTTGTGTAAATGCCGATTCACCTGGTGGAATGCGAACAAGGGAGCAGTCTTTGCTGGTAGCAAGTCTGACACGTAGCTTATTCAGATTGGTGTGGCAAGACTTATACTTTGCTTTTGGGTCATACAACTTTGCCACAACTTTTCTTGCAACACATATTGAGGATTCAAGATCTGGATCCTTAAGCTGTGAAAGGTCTGAAAGCTCAGCAGATGAAGATTTAATCAGCTTAAAAACAGATTTTTCCCTATACCAAAGATAGCAGAAGTAGCATTACAACCAGTCAGAGCATGAACCGCTGGCAGAATTTCACAAGTTATGCTCGACAGAGAACTACACAAGTCATGAACTGGTATATATCGCCTACCATCCTTCATGCTAGTAACCGAACCCATCAAGAGCCATAGTTGATCCGTGTTCTACATGCATGGATAATAAGACACAAAGAACTAACACATCAGTGTCTGAACATTTGATAATGAGTCTGCCTTTAACACTAGACTTACCAAATTGTTCGTCAGCAATATAATTCTAGTATCTGCCTCTTCTTGGGTACTAAACAAATATACACAGTCTGTAACTTGATCACCTGCCATTTTTTTCACGACCTCTGGATTTCGGAAAGTCCCTGCTAAATATAAAGTTTGTCCATAAGGCAAGGGACTATCGGCGTTGACGAACTTTGAAATACATTCTCCAAGAGAGCTGATCAATTCCTGCTTATTTCTATTGTTCGACAAGAATGTTTTCCAGTCTGAGATGCTGCTGCCTTCATTTACATAATAGAACCTGTGCCCACCAGCTGCTTGAGAGCGACGTTCTCTTTCAGCAGATTTGATAGAGTCCTTAAGGTCATACCTATCAAAGACATCTACAATTGTCTCCGCAGACTGAAAGAGCATCGACAAATGTATCAAATAGAAGATCGCCAGATCACCAAAATTGGAGAGCCTTTTCACATCTAAAGATTGAATAATGCCCATACCATCTCGGATCAAAACTGTAAATGAAGGAAGAGTGAAAGATGGACATACCTCACGTTCAAGTTCATGAGTAAGATCAGCCTTGACACATTGTCGCATGGTGCTGTCATCGTGGAACAGGGAAGTCGGTATGGGTCCAATTGGGAAGGAGAGTAGTTTTTCCACAGTAACATCATCTCTGCATGTCGTCAGTGCTAATGCACGACGAAATATAAGTTCTGGATTGATGTTTCCCTGTACTGTCTCTACTGATCGGCATTTTAGCTTCGTCTTCTTGTTCATGTCTGAAAATGTCTTGATGTTAGATCTTTGAATAGGACCATAAAAACTTCCAGACTTACCTACAGACAAAGCAGAACCAACAAATGTTTTGACCATAGCATTACCCGTGTCGACTGATTTTAGGATCGATTCTTGCACTTCCTTTGACGCTTTGAGGCCCGTAGAAACATTAATCAATTCAGCAGGGTGTTGCTGAATGTCGAACGGGTTGATCATTTTCTCCTGCAAATGGCTGATTAAGTCTGCGACTTGTTTCTCATCCAGTTTCATCGATGCCGATCTGTTTTCATCGTGAGTTTCGTCGTACGCGGTAGCCAATCCCGATCGGACTTTCATTGCTGCACTGAATTGTCCCACGATATGTCGTGTGATGTTCCATCTTATCAGTGCAGATTTCTTTCTGGTGAGACCAACAATACCACCGTTACTCTTGCTATCTTTAATGATGATCTTTTCTGTGGCCATGTCACTCCACACTCCGTTGAAGGAACCAGCTTTCTGTCGAATAGCAAAGAAACCTGCCTTGAAGCGTGATTCAACTTCTGAGGGGAGATTGAGCATGTCTAAGAGGTATATAGGAGTCCATCTAGAGTAATTATTCCTGTTGGTCACAAAAAAGAATGGGGGCATAGAACGAACCGAACTCAAATGCATTGACCATATACCGTTTCTCTCTGTTCTTATATTTTGGAGCATAATACTACCTGCTAGCAGGAACATGTCGCAAAATCTAAGCGTCGGGGAAACAGCACACCCCCATTCGCGAAAGTCTTTCATCAGAGGTGCAAGATGCGCTTCAAATAAAGAATTAAGAACAGCAATATCTTCATTCCATGAGGACATATCGCCAGTGAAAGTTTCATGGCACCTTAGAAGGGCGTCCCAAAATAGATCTGGTATGTCAGTGAGACGTTCTGTTGTTCCACACCAGTCAAAAAATGATGCAAGCCATAACGACATTACTGTTTCATAAGTCAGAGTAAGACCTCGCACGGCTCTGTTAAATTGTTTACCAGAAAGCATATGTTCTACTGTGCATGCAGCGTATACACCTGAATCAACGAGTAGATCAGCCAGACCACCATCACCCCAAAGTTTGCCAATAGATGTGATAAAGCATGATAAGGTGTGGAATCCGCCTAAACGAATGATATGATTCTGAAATTCAAGAGATCTGGATTATTTTATCTGCTGTGCAATACCATACAATTTCTGGTCAAAGGTCTGAACTGAATACTGCTGCCCCGCTTTACAACACATTTCAACACACTTTTTAATGGTGGTATAAACTGGCTTGGAATCGACGATAGGTGCATACGATACTAAACTAAAGGATTCACAGTGTTCGGATGTTTTCTTGTAATATCCTGTCCAAAATGGAATAATTTGTTCACTGCGAGGAACATGACACGCAATTGGAAATTCAACAGCGTTTCTTGAAAAAAGCCTAAGAAGCGTCCAAGATACGTCCGGTGTTTCAGCGTTGTTTACTTCGCATCTGGTAATTTTGTCATGTGCATCTTCACGGCGTATTGGTTCCATGCGTTCTTTTGGGTTTGTCGTATGGTAAACAACTGATCAGAGCAGACGTTTTCTCTGTTAGTGGAAGAGAACGCTCTTGATTTCGCTGGATCCTTGCGTCATTCAAAGCCTCACTGCTAGGCGGTGCCAATTTAACCTGAAACACCGCCCTTGCCATCGAGTGGAATGTATCCTTACCATCTATGGTTTCGGTATTGATGTCTACATTGTCCGCTCTTTCCTGAATAAGTATGACTTCTCCGGGTAACGAACAAATACTATGAGGAATATATGTTCCATTTTCAATTTTGTTAATCTCGTGATGAGCTAAACTTGTAAGATACCGTCTAAGCTCTTGATACTCTTGTTTCAGCTAAAGCCATGCATTTCCGCAACTTTTCTGGTGGAATTCTGTGGTCTTTGTTAACAGTGTCATCATCCAACAGCCAACATAGGAATGTTTTCAATACTGGTGGCATAACATTAAGAGAATGGCTAAGTGAAGTGTCCGTAGGAGACGCATATTCGCTACTTTCGATGACTAGATCGCCAATATGCTTACGTAAATTGCCGACAGCTTTGTGAAGTATGAGATCTTCATCACAAACAGATGAAGAAGCATCGCTAAGATCATGGGTTCTGATAGACTTCATATCAACCTTAAGACGGTTGGCCGTGTCGATAGCTTCAGAGAGACAAATGGAGCTGCTGTACACGATATTAGACATACCCTGCCCTTGTTGACATTGAATAACGATAGCATCACCAAAGTGTTTCTCCAACTTTTGCTGAAGCCAATACGTTGTGTAACTTTCGCGCATATCTTTAGAGAGGAAAGGTACAAATTTCTCCAGTAGGTAGTTCAGGTAGAACACTTTCTTGTGTATCAGCAAATCTTCTTGGATGGTGGAAAAAAAATATCGAATGCAGTTTCATGCTCTGACATCGGCGGTTCCTCGATCTCTGTTTTGATATTTCTCAGCAAATATCGTGTTATACATGCTGAATGATACAAAACATTTTCTGCAAAGTCTTCAGACGTCACTTTGAAGATCATTTCACTGTCTGATATTTGTTCCGCAACACGCTTTATACTTTGGGTTATATTTTCCGACGACAATTTGTGCATTTTTCTGTCGTGTTAAAAGGCTTTGTGTTTGCAGAATATGCAAGCTGTCCAATCGATTTCGGAAGCTCTAGATCGTGTCACAATAGTAAAATTATCTTTATTTGATGATGGATTCTGATTGCATGATGCTGAAGTCGGACGTGTGGATTTAAAGTTGGAACATGTTGTCAGGTTTTGCTTACTGGTAAATGCTTTGTTACAGCTTTTGTGAGATTTGATATTTCCAAATGGAGCATGTTCGACAGTTGTATATTCGTCAACAAGTTTTCTGTACACTTTATCCTTCCGTTTATTCACGGCAGAAATAAAATTTGACCTTCCCTTAGTAGTTGGAATACAAAGCTGTTCTGCCGTAAATACTCGACAAATGATACAACGTTGCCAATCGATGGAAGGTCTGCCCTTTTTAGCAGGTGGAGGCGTTAGCTTGACCGGACTACAAATTGTAGACATTACACGGATTTTTTCTTATTTTTTCCGGCACGGATTCAACAATTAGTGAACGCCCTTAACATAACACTTATCAACATTATATTCACTTTATAATATAATGTGTGCTTTAATGACTTTATTTGACCAGAGTTATTCTTTCAAACAATTAATGCCAAAAAAACCCCTATCAAATAAGTATATAAATGTTGCTAGTTAAACGAATTCAGTCGCACACACATTCTGTAAATATAATATAAAGGTAAATAAATGATTACGGAACGGCAACGGACTGTCAGTTCGAAATTAGCTTGCTAAGTGTGAAAATGGTAAAATCTAGTAATTTTCAGTGAGTCCAACATTTATAATATGCGTTAGGAACTGAAAATGAATTTTATGAACAATTTGCGTTTGGTTATCGACAAAAATGATAAAATTAACAATTATAAAGTGAAAAGATGTGACTGATTATCTGAAATAACGATAAAATGGTAGCAAAACTGATTTAATATCTACAAAAATGAAATTATTTACACATTACATATGTGTTTCATACTATGTTATGTCTTTCGTAGAAAATCAACCCATTATGTTTACAAAAAATGTTTATGAATTGGAAATAATATACGTTTAAATGTATATAGTATTTTGTGCATTTGAAATGATAACTTGACTTTAACTCCAATTTTACAACAACAAAAAACGCACCATGCGATTTTCTTACGACCGGGCATACTCGAAAGTATAGACATTTGGCTATTACTAGTAAAAAAATCAGCTGTGTGTTAGATATGTGCATTAAAGTAAAAAACTAAACGTCTTTTCTGAAAATGTCACTCTCAACACATTTCTTAAACTTGATTACACTTTACTATGTAGGTATATATTCGACACATTTTTTTAAAATATAAGTAACACTCAAAATAAGTTTTAAAATTCACAACGAATCAAGTGTTCAGTAATACATTAAGAAATAGAGGATTTCTCGAATTACTAAATCATGTTATCGAATTAAGAAATCGAGATATTTATTTGGAAAATTGAAATAACAAATATATAAATCGAGATAACAAAAAATAAAGCAAAATAACATATAAAGTAAATTGAGATAACGAAATCCTGAATATATCATTGTATCCAGTTTGCTATTAATTAATTTGAGCGAACCACAAAAATCCAGATATCGGAGAGCAGAAAGTACATCCCATAAAAGTACACAGTACAGTGTTTTCTTAAACAATTTTCACTTTCATTTGAATGCGTAAATATAGCTATCAACGAGGCAATGTGTCAACTATATGCCAGTGGTATTGACGTTATCATTAATCTACTATGGGTATTGCTATTAGAATTAAAAGACTATTATCCAAGCATAATATATATACATTTATTGTGGTATTAAGGTCAATGCAGTTTACAACAAACAATGAGTGTTCCATTGTAAACAATTAAATTGATCAAATAAGTTGCCCTTCTTTACATTAGTAGAATATATTTTACCTAAAAATAAACACTTACAAGGAATGGTTGGTGTCCAGGGTTTACTGGTTACTAAATTTCCCTCGTTGCTTTCTGGTGCACATCTAAAGGTAACCGGCGACGTTAAATCAGCTGGTGTGTTATATGCCCAGTGTGTAGCTAAACTTTCCACATCACAGGAACATATACTACTTTGACAAAGTGTATAATTATTATAATCCCGATAATAACATCCAATGGATGGAGAGTGGGCAATATGAAAAGTAAGTTGATCATCAACGGATATTTTAGCAATGTAAATAGTTCTTCTGATGTCTAAAAAGTGACTTACGTTACATGTTACCATGTACAAAACCCCAGGTTCAATGTAAGTACCACCATATGTATCGATAGTAAAACACCACATACACTGTATACCTGGAAGAATATATTGAAACCAATATTACTTAAAAAAGGCTGATGAAATATACAATAATTTGAAATTTGAAACATACATATTCAGATTCAAATAATATAATGCTACTATTTAAATGATTTCGTCTGATATAATATATCAAATTAAGATGATAAGAACTCTCGGCTGTCATTTTCAATGAAAAAAAATACCTTATATTTGACATCAATGGTCATCTGTCTATCAGACTTTATGACAAAAGAGACGACTGCAATTTTCCCATTATAAATATTCTACACCTTGATAGTAATATACCAACAGCTCCCGCATATGGAGTTTATATTTCACAACTCAAACGCTGCGATCGAGTTTCCACTATCTATTCAGACGTTTTCACAGTATTCTTTTTCCAATGCAATTCATCCCTCAGTGGTCCTGAGTTTTATCGAACTTGTGCTATATACATTCGCCGACAAGGAGGCATGTGATTCAATACACTTCTCAAATATGTATTATATACAGTTACAACTATGATGTGAATGACTACACGTGTACATGCGCCAGCTCTACTTAAACGTCCCAAGTGTGCGAACACTAATTAGCACTGCTGGCAAGCTATTCCATTTTCGGATTGCTGAAGGGAAGTATGAGTCCTAGTGGATCTATATTCTAGAGAATGGCATTTTAATTGATTGGTCATGGCCTCTTGTTGTTCTGGTGGTTGCAGGAGCAAGGTACATTTTATGGTATGGCTACAAGGTGGTGTATTATCCTGTCTATCATTACAATTTTTGTGTTGGTTCTTATTTGTTTTAAATTTAACCATTTTAGTTCCTTTAGCAAGCAACACTGCTTTCTGTTGTGTACTACCCATTCACAAATCTGGCAGAACTGCATTGACATTTTCTAGTTTGATTATGTTGAATTTGGTGTAAGGATCCCATACGGTTGCATCATATTCTAAATTAGGAAGTACGAGGATTGTGACACATTGTGCCTTTACTTGCCGCAAACAACTGTTTATATTTCCTATCAAGAAGGCACTGGTGGCATTTGCCTTCTTGGCGATATTATCAATGTGTTTGTTCCACATTGTAAGTAAGTCCTAAATATTTAGCATGTTGTACATGTGCTAGTTATTTGTCATGGATGGATTGATTGATTGATTGGTGTTTAACATCCAACGTCATGTATGATGTATGGATAGTTTATATATGACCTGTTGTTGGCAACTGTGACGACTTCACATATGTCGAGGTTAAATTCCATAAACCACTTTGCCTCACATTGCTGCATTGTGTCTAGGTCTTTTTGCAGTTGTATTGCATCTACCTCACGGTGTGTCGTACGATGCAACAAACAATCGTCCGCAAATAGTCTATATATAGCTAGCAGTTGATGAGGTGTTATTTGTTATATAGTTGATGAAGATAAGGAAGAGAACGACAAAACACGGTTCCTTGAGATACGCCAGATATAACCTCTGATCTTGATGAGTGCTCCCTTCAAGTTCTTCTTGTTTCCGATTTGTTAGGGAATCCTTAATCGAACTGTGCAGGTTCCACGAACTCCATAATAGCTGAGCTGTTCTAGTAACCTCTGATGTGGCACTGTGTCGAATGCTTTACTGAAGTCGTGAAGAATACCACCTACTTGTTCATTTCTATTCAGGCTATCTGCCAGTTCATGGACAGTCTTTATGAGTTGTGACTCACATGATCGAAAGTTCCGGAAACCATGCTGTGCATCTATTTAAATACTATACATGTCGAGATGTTTCATTACAGTGTATCATGTATGATGTGCTCCGTGATCTTACAGCATATTGGTGTTAGTGATTCTGGTCTGTAGTTTGATGGTTTACTACGATCTCCTTTCTTGAATAGTTGTGTGATAAATAGAGCTATCCAGATTGTTGGTACTTGGCCCTGATCAACAATAGACCATGTCAATATTGTGCACAACAGATGCAAGCTGAGACAAACAAAGCAAAAAGATCACAACAAAATGTGTGTTGGATACCACTATGGGCAAAAACCCTCCCCCCAGATTAGACATAATCCCTCCTACAAACAACTGTAGGTAAAGACGAACCGACATCGTTATTAAGTAGAAATCGTAGTGGAGAAAAGTAATGGCTTCGCCCATGAATTTTTGAGAGCTTACTGTAAAAGACACTTTTCACCGTAAACGAGATGTAATTTCAGACTAATTTGAGCTTATCTAATGTTTTAGGGTCATTGACGATAGTATAAACTGTGGGGGAATACTGAATAATGTAATACTTATTAAATAAGTGGCGTAGCATATTATTATACTGGAAACTCCATCCGGCTATCATGGCAGTAACAGCGGAGTCTATTTTAGAACTGAAAAACTTAATGCTAGGATTAGATACCAAGGTAAACTCTTTCTCAACCAAGTTAGATACAATTGAAAACAAGTTCACAAATATGATTAAAGAGGTACAAGTAAACGTTGATCAGGTTAAAAGGGATGTGCCGGCTCCAAAAAGAGAAATTTAAGAACTGAGAGCAGAACACAATGAACTAGAGAAAGGCGTTGAGCATATATAATTAGATCTAAATAGAGTAGAGTTTAAACTTATGGATCTCATGAAAAAAAGTATGGATGATAAGTTGAAACAATTGCGCGTGCAGCAAGTTATGCTTGAAAAACATGAGAGAAAGTATAATGTTCTCGTATATGGGTTACCGGAAGAAAGTGGCGAAAATATATGGACAGTAATAAGCAACCTTTTTGCAAAAGAATTGGATATAGATAAGGGAAGAGCAGATCGTATTTCCGTTGCAAATGCACATAGGATACCGACACCCCAATTTCAAAGCAGACCGAAAAGTCCCTAACCAATCATAATCCGCTTTATACATTATGCAGATAAGCAGTTGGTAATGTCACCAGGTTATAAACTAGCAGGAAAGAGAATACGGATTGTATATGATTTGCCTCCGTGCATGAAAGAATTCAGGAATGAGCTAGCTAGCATCGCATATAAGATCAGAAATGAGGAGAAATTAAAAACACGCATTAGAGTAGTTGGAATTGATCTCATTCTCGAGACTCGAATAAATGTCAAAGATAAATGGCAATTAAGAAAAAAATTTGAACCTGTCTGAGTATTTTCAATTTAGACATTTTCCACAGACCAGTGTACATACCTTTTTGTATTTGCGATATAACTAAATTATTTAGTGATTAGTGTTGATTTTGCAAATAATTCCCCTTTATGATATTTGGTATAAAAAAAACTAGATTCTACATCTGATGAGTATACTTAGTATTAGTCGACATGATGGTTAAATGTAATAATTAACTGATTAAGTTTTCTATGTAATAATTGTTTAATTTACTCTCTCCTACTATTGCAGATATAAATGTATGAGAAGAAGTAAGTAAACATGGATTAATTGCTTGTTGTGCTCTGTTTTTGTATCCAAAATTATTAATTTTTATTTGTTTTGCCTGCTGCAATGACTGATTTTTTTTCTTTCTTTAGTTATTATTTACCTATTTTTCATTTTATTATTTTAGTATTGTTGTCTTGGAAAATTTAATACAGTTTTGTGTCTATATTTCTGTTTATGCTAATGTATTTATTTTCTTTTCGCTTGCTATTATATGTAATTGTTCTTTTTTAGTTTTCATGTTGTCCCTGTGTAAACTTTGCCAGTGTCCTGACACATTTATGAACGGCCTAGTTTAATAAACAAATAAGTATTCACTGATTAAAACAACTTCTAGGGGCATGTACATGTAATATAAGTAATACCGGTAATTATGGTAATAACAATTGACAGTCATTTGCCTTTCAATAAATCAATGTATTATGCCACAGTTTATGGTGAAATGTTGGACTAGTTAATATCCACTACACAACTGAAAGTTTACCCATGGCTGAATTATCTTGTGAACTTAATGCTTTAAAATACACTTATAATCAAAAATACAAAAGGAAATCTGTTAACGATTATACAGGGACCCATTTTTTATGATTATGTTGTTTTCTTTAGTTTGTTGGCTAACTCTTTATTTATATTGTGTATGAATATTTTGTCAATATACTTATTAACCATGCAGGTATTATATATACGATGCCAGGTAAATTATAAACTAGAAGTTACACATACTATAGGCATGATATACTGGGTATTAAACCAAAGCAGGTGCTTTTATTTTAACTACATTTGTTTACATGACATAAGCAATGATCAATATGTGTCAACAATTAGGCCTAAGCAAATATATCCAGCCCCAGACCCAATTACAGTGCATATATTCTCAATCTGTGTGGAAATTGTGGAATTTTATCCTTTGGAAAATTAACTCCACAAAAGGTAAAAAATAATAATCTGAAGACAATTGAATAGTTTGACAGTAAACATCATGATTGTACACCTTGGCGTTGGAAATGTAAAGAAAGTGTTCCAGTTTTAAATAGACAAACTAGTTGAAACAAGAGGAACATCAAAAATCTGTAGGTTATACTTTACTTGAATTTTCTCTTGGGATTGCCTCCCTTTTAATAGTATTTCTCACATTGAAAAGAAATCATGTTTTAATAGTCATACAGTAGAATAAAAGCAATACCACATTATATGTTTGGGTAAAGAATTAAACATGTCATGCTAGAGTTTAAAATATGACAGAACAACAATGTCAAACCCTTACCTGTTTCTGTGTCAAAATAGTTTTATAGTTACTTTTTAGGCTTAACCAATTAATGTACAGGCAGCTGTGCACAGGTACATGATGTATAAACAAAACTATATGTTTGAATAAAAGATGATACTCATATCAGGGCAATTCAAAAGTCTCGGTCCGTAAGATGAGTAACAGTCTGTTGGATGAAAGATATGACTATATACCATGATTGACCAATTCTATAGTTGTCATCTATGTGGCCTTTCCAGAATATTTATTCAAAACTTGAAATAGCCCTAAAGTCTGTCATTTTGTCTGTCCGACCATCTGCTAACAATTGTTTTTGGATGATATTGTAGAAACTAAAATGCTATGATTAGAAATGTCATATACATATTTTTGTAAGAGTTGTTGCCCATCATATTCTATACATTCGCAAGCCCAAGTCTTTCAGTCTGATTGTCTGTCTGGCTAGTTTACACTACACTTAAAAGATACATTTGTAACATGAAGGTTTAGATATGTTAACATACTTTTAGCAAGTGTATGAGGACATGTCAGAATATTTAATATTAAGAAAAATAATAATGGTTATCTCATTCTAATTGTTGATATGTGACATATTGAATTCCGTCACACAGATTTCAATAATGAGACAATATTTTAAACATGTAGTCTTTAAAGGGTAGGTCTATATTATATACAGACTTACATATACATTTCTGATGATGCAGCATATTATATATGACATTAGCTACCCACACCACCCCTCTCACACATTCATATGCACACACATGGTGAAAGGGGTCTTTTATGGTGAAGTCTCTCATTTTATTTGTTTTTTGTTTGTGTTTGTTTTTTTTCTTCTTCTTCAAACCTTGCTTTTTCTCTCCGGCATAAACTCTATTTATCTCTCGCCAATTTTTTTGTTTTCATGTTTTTCTTTTCTTTTTTGTGTTTTTTGTTTATTTTTTTTGTTTAATTTTCTTCTTTTTCATCACCAATCTATCCCTGGTTTTCCAACTATTCTATATTATTGGATGTACTTCATTGAAATAATAGTTACTTGTTTTAATACATTGTTGTTTTTCTTTGTAAAATTTACAAACTTCATTGGTTTATTTCATATGAAATTGACATTCCATGTTGTTTATGGTAGTAGATTTCAATATACATGTATTAATATTAAGATGACCAGCATAACTGAACAAGGTAAAATTGTTTCATATGTGTTGATGAAGACACAATTGTGTGAGACAATGAACTTCTATTTGTTTGCTGACTCAATTTTACATAATATACTTAAACTGTGTATATGAAATATGAAAAATAATATTGTGCAAATTGTCTCATACAATTGTCAAGGACTACAGTCCCCAGAGAAGCGAAGAGATGTGTTCGACTACTTAAAATCCAAGAACTATAACATATATTGTTTACAGGATACCCATTTTACAGAAAAAGATGAAATTTCTATTAAAGATCTGTGGGGAGGAGAATGTGTGCTTAATTCATACAGGTCAAACCAAAGAGGGGTTGCAATTCTTTTTAATAATAACTTTGAACACAAAATTCTCAATAATATTAAAGACCAAAATGGAAATCTTTTAGCTATTAATCTGATTATAGAAGGGAAAAATGTCACATTGATCAATATTTATAGCCCTAATAATGACTGCCCAACATTCTTTAGTAAAGTAAGTGACGTTATTGAAAACTTTGATAATCAATCAATCATTATTACTGGTGATTATAATCTAGTGCAAAATATAAACCTTGACACTTACAACTATTGCAATTTTAATAACCCCAAGGCAAAAGCAAAGCTATTGGAAATAAAAGAAAATTATGACTTAATTGACCCATACAGAGAAGTGTACCCAGAAACAAGAAGATTTACCTGGAGAAAGGCAAATCCTCTAAAACAAGCTAGACTTGATTTTTTCATAACTTCTCAAAGTTTTTATCAACATGTACAGAATATAAAAATAGAGAATAGCTATCGATCAGACCATTCACCCGTACTATTACAATTTACAGTAAATGATTTCAAAATTGGTACAGGAATGTGGAAATTTAACAATTCTCTTCTATATGACAAGGAATATATTAATATTGTAAAAAAATGTATTCGAAATATTAAGAATCAATATGCTTGCTTGTTTATAATAGAGAAAATCTTGACTCTCTGGATTGTAATGATATCCAGTTTAATATTAACGACCAATTGTTATTAGAAACTTTGTTATTAGAAATCGGAGGTAAAACCATTTCCTATGCATCGCATAAGAAAAGGGAGAGAATAAAAGCTGAAAAAGTATTCTCTGATGATATCAAGATATTAGAAAATAATGTTAATGACAACGGACAACTTGCTGAATTAGAGAAAAAGAAGACGGAACTGAAAATACTAAGACAAGATAAAATTAAAGGGCAATATATTAGATCAAAATCACAATGGATAGAGGAAGGGGAAAAACCAAGTAATTTCTTTTTAAATTTAGAAACAAAACACTATGTAAACACAAATATTCCAAAACTAATTAATCAAAAGGGAGTACTAATTAAGTATCAAAAACAAATTCTAGAAGGAGCCAAACTTTTTTTACAAAAAATTATACGCGAAGAAAGAAATTACTGAACAATTTGATTTGAATAAAGAGATACCTTATTGTGATATTCCTAAATTGTCATATGAAGTAAAACATTCTCTAGAGGGGGAAATAAGTTACTCAGAACTAACTAACGCAGCCAAAAGGTTCAAAAATGGGAAAAGCCCTGGGTCAGATGGATTTACTAATGAATTCATCAATTTTTTTCTGGATTGATATTGGTAAGCTTATTTGTAGATATTTAAACTTTGGTTACACAAGGGGGGAAATGTCTGTTACACAAAGAAAAGGTATTATCACTTGTAGCCCGAAAGATGATAAACGCAGACAGTACATGAACAATTGGAGACCAATAACTCTTTTAAATACTATTTACAAACTGGCTTCTAGTTGTATTTCTGACCGACTGAAATATGTGTTGCCAACATTAATAGATAAGGACCAAACTGGTTTTATGCCAGGTAGATTTATTGGTGAAAATACCAGACTAATATATGACTTGATGCACTATACAGAAACAAATGATATTCCTGGTATTCTCCTCCTCATAGATTTTGAAAAAAAACATTTGATTCTATTTCATGGTCTATTATTGAACAAGTATTAGATTTGATCAATTTTGGAAAGTCAATGAAACACTGGATTACAACTTTTTACACAAATATAATACAATTTTCAGTAACACAAAATAATTATCTTTCAGAATTTTTTGATGTGCAGAGAGGCTGTAGACAAAGTGACCCTTTCTCATCCTATATTTGTTATTCTGTGCACAAATCTTAAGTATTCTAATTAAATAAGAAGAAAATGTAAAAGGTATAGTTATAGATGATACTGAATTCTTAATTTCACAATATGGGTGATGATACCACCTTAATCCTAGATGGTTCACCATAATCGTTGGATGCATCTCTTCGCTTACTACATAAATATGCAGGAATGTCTGGCCTTAATATGAATTTGGATAAGACGAGTGTGGTGTGGATTGGTAAGAAAAAACATAGTCAGGATGCTATTTGTGGGAAGTGGAGCTTGGAATGGGGTTCCAGCAGATTTAATCTTCTAGGAATTAAGTTCTCTGTGGATTTAGAGGAGATGTAAAAACTAAATTACAAATCAAAATTTAAAGAAATTGAAAATATTATCAAATTATGGTCAAATCAAATCTTATACCCTATTGGAAAACTTACAGTTATTAAAACATTAATTATATTTAGACTTAATCACTTATTCCTTACTTTGCCAATGCCAAGCATGCATATACTAAATCAATTTGTAAGTCAACTCTTTCAGTTTATTTGGGATAATAAACCAGATAAAGTTAAAAGGGAAGTGTTATGCCAGACATATGAAAATGGCGGACTTAAGATGTTGGATATTTATAAATATATACAAGGTCTTAAACTAACATGGATAAGAAGAATAATTAAAGGAAATTCGAAAAACTCTAAACTAATTACTCACTCCGAAAAACTTAATTTAAATGAACTTGATTATACTGGTCCAAAATTGGGAATAAAAAACTGTTTTTGGAAAGAAGTGTTTGAAGTCTGGATTGAATTACAAACGAACCAAAAAATTATTGATAAAAACGATTTAGTTAGCTGTAATCTTTGGCATA
>MJUT01038076.1:33402-62626 GCA_002080005.1 Gigantidas platifrons
TTTTTTCTGGATTGATATTGGTAAGCTTATTTGTAGATATTTTAACTTTTGTTACACAAGGGGGGAAATGTCTGTTACACAAAGAAAAGGTATTATCACTTGTATCCCGAAAAGATGATAAACGCAGACAGTACATGAAAAATTGGAGCCCAATAACTCTTTTAAATACTATTTACAAACTGGCTTTTAGTTGTATTTCTGACCGACTGAAATATGTGTTGCCAACATTAATAGATAAGGACCAAACTGGTTTTATGCCAGGTAGATTTATTGGTGAAAATATCAGACTAATATATGACTTGATGCACTATACAGAAACAAATGATATTCCTGGTATTCTCCTCCTCATAGATTTTGAAAAAAGCATTTGATTCTATTTCATGGTCTTTTATTGATTATTAGATTTTATCAATTTTGGAAAGTCAATGAAACACTGGATTACAACTTTTTACACAAATATACAATCTTCAGTAACACAAAATAATTATCTTTCATATTTTTTTTATGTGCAGAGAGGCTGTAGACAAGCGACCCTTTATCACCCTATATTTTTTTATTCTGTGCAGAAATCTTAAGTATTCTAATTAAAACAGAAGAAAATGTAAACGGTATAGTTATAGATGATACTGAATTCTTAATTTCACAATATGGTGATGATACCACCTTAATCCTAGATGGTTCACCATAATCGTTGGATGCATCTCTTCGCTTACTACATAAATATGCAGGAATGTCTGGCCTTAATATGAATTTGGATAAGACGAGTGTGGTGTGGATTGGTAAGAAAAAATATAGTCAGGATGCTATTTGTGGGAAGTGGAGCTTGGAATGGGGTTCCAGCAGATTTAATCTTCTAGGAATTAAGTTCTCTGTGGATTTAGAGGAGATGTAAAAACTAAATTACAAATCAAAATTTAAAGAAATTGAAAATATTATCAAATTATGGTCAAATCAAATCTTATACCCTATTGGAAAACTTACAGTTATTAAAACATTAATTATATTTAAACTTAATCACTTATTCCTTACTTTGCCAATGCCAAGCATGCATATACTAAATCAATTTGTAAGTCAACTCTCTCAGTTTATTTGGGATAATAAACCAGATAAAGTTAAAAGGGAAGAGTTAAGGTCTTAAACTAACATGGATAAGAAGAATAATTAAAGGGAATTCGAAAAACTCTAAACTACTTACTCACTCCGAAAAACTTAATTTAAATGAACTTGTTTATACTGGTCCAAAATTGGGAATAAAAAACTGTTTTTGGAAAGAAGTGTTTGAAGTCTGGATTGAATTACAAACGAACCAAAAAATTATTGATAAAAACGATTTAGTTAGCTGTAATCTTTGGCATAGCAAAACATTACAATTGGAAATCATACTGTCTTCTACAAACCATGGACAGAAAGGGATGTGTGGCTTATAAACGATTTACTGAATGAAGAAGGTCGATTCCTTAATTTGGAGGAATTCCAAAACATTTATGATATTAAAACAAATTTTCTAACTTATAATGGTTTAGTTGCATCAGTTAAAAATTATGTTAAATCGATGCATTTTAATTACGAATATCTTTCAAAAACTAAAGGACCAATCCTGCCCCACTGTATTGGAATATTTCTTAAATCACAAAAAGGTTCAAAGGACATGTACAAAATTTTAAAGGAAGAAAAGTCTAGACCAATTTCAGAAGAGAAATGGTCTCCTATTGTGAATAATAATAATTTTGAATGGAAAAATATCTACAGATTGCCTTTCATAACTACTAAGAACTCCAAACTTCAATATAGAATTACACATTGGATTTTAGAAACTATATATAAATGAGTTTTTAAAAAAATATATCTAATACCAAGTAACAAATGTGAATTTTGGAAAGAATCAGTAGAAACAATTGAACATATATTCTGGTCTTGTACAAAAGTATTTGATCTGTGGGAGAACCTTAACCAGTGGATCAGAATAAAAACAGAAATAGAATTGCCACTTAATATTAATTTAGTCACTTTTGGGTTGTTAAATAAAAATTCAAGAAACTATGTTAGAAATTTAATTATGTTACAAACCAAATTTTATATATTTAAAACAAAAATGAGTGGGCAACAATTAAATGAATTGGCTTTAAGAAACTACCTGAAAGAAAATCTTGATTTTGAAAGACATTTATTTTATAAGAATAAACCACTCCAAATAGCAGACACCTGCTGGAATCCCTGGCTCCCAATACTTATCTGATTTTTCTTGTTGTATATGTATACCCACACTAGCAAAAACAATATATTGTACATTTTCAGTTCATATTCTATTTTCAATTTACAATTACATCCCAATCCACAAACACCAACGTGTTTCCTTTCATTCATTTATATGCCGATTAGTATATACTATTCTATTTAGTTAACATATTGATTTACTGTGAATACCGGTATATGCACCATATAATATTACCAATTGTCAATGATATTGTATATATACAAGTTGTAAATATTACCAATAAAACATTATAGAAAAAAAGAAATCGTAGCGGATATCACAACACGCAACTCAGAACGTAGAGACATTTAATAGAACAAAATATTGGACATCACTATGTGCTAACATACACAACAAACACAATAAGACATGAGCCCTCCTACAAACAATTGGAGGTACAAACTAATAAAACATTCGTTTTTATGCGGAAATCGCTACAGACATCACAATACAGACGTAAAGACACATACTAGGAGAACAACACACAGTAAAAAAATGAGCAACACTGACTCCACCAAAAAACCGGGATTGAACTCATGTGCTCGCTAAGGGTAAGCAATTCCTGCTTCTTATCAGACACCCACTGTGTTACTCATATATACAGTCCAGTCCAGACAGCACACATCTACGCATAAACAGAATATGGATATTTCGTAATGGTCAACCAGATCGTGATGACGACGGTATTATATTTGTAGAGATGATTTTAACAAATTTAGTCTTTTTGAGTAGCTTTTGCGTCAGTAGCTGGGCTATGTCCAGAAAAACACTATACTGGGCGCAAACTCTAGAATAACGAATGCGTTGTGAAATGTAATCTCCATACGCTGGTGATGCTGAAATATTGACAATTGGAAAGATGAAGTCATCACGTTTGTCGTGCTTTTGATTTTCCTTCGTTTTCGATTTCAAGTGAAAGGTCAAGGTTAGGCTTAGATTGTAAAGAAACCTATGTAAATTGAAAAATATATATATATATGTGCCTACGTAAAGTACACGTGGCTAACAATGGGGATGTAAATATCACAAAGTAAATTTTTAATTGATCTATTGTTAATTATGCCTCTGATTCTACGATTTTCATATTAGATTTTGGATCAGTTCTGAAGATGTAATATATTTTCCCTTTTTATTTGATTTATTGTATCATGGTTCGCAAGCATTTGTACATTACTCAGATAAATTCCTAAAAATAATCAACTGCTTTAACAATGATGTCACAGAAATGTATTAAATAGGAATATAATGTAAACAGCTGATGATATTAATTTTTCTATCTGATATTGGAATATAAACCGAGGGAATTTTTGGGTGAAAATACTTTTTAATTTTAATGTTATTGTGAAAAAAACCCACAAATTTCAAATAAGAAGAAATGTTAGGTTTATCATGAGTGAAAACAACATCAAATTATCATGTTTGCGTTATTTGTATGATTTTTAAAATTTGTCAATAATCTACAAACTCCAAACTTCCACAACTGTTCCATTAAAAAGAAGTTGAAGTAAGAATAGAACATCTGTTATCACGACAAAATCGGGATCACAGTGTTATTTACCGCTGTAAATAACAATACCTGTGAATGATATGTGTAGATATATGCATATGTGATCATTAAATGACACTACAGTTCAAATGTCAGCCATTCGAACGTAAAATATAGTTTATATGCGCTTTCGATGGCATTTCTGTTTCAGTAACACTGTCCATCATGGATGGAGGCAGATCTGTCAGACATTGAGTTGCATTTGACCACAGAGAGACATGCACAGACATTTTTTGCTAATATACTTCCGACTATAACGTGAAAAGCTTACGTACGATGGTCACAAATTACAGAAAAAAAACCCCAGAAAACGTTCCACTAATATTTTGCCAGGTGTTCTATCTTATATTGCAGCTTTGGTAAATTGATTATTATTCATTCATAGCCATACAGAAAACTATCCCGAAAACCATTGTCTTTTATGAACCTACAGCAAATGATGTATATTTTACTTGATAAAAGGAGAGAAAGGACATTTTATCATCATAATCTACAGGTAAATGTAATTAGAAGGTACCAATACGTGATCAAAATAATAATACTGATACTTACAATTAAAAAGTACTAAGATGTGTAAAATCATTGTACATCGTATATTGTTATTGTGATCAACCAGGAAGCATTTAAAACATCGAATCATTGAATCATTTAAAGAATAATGTATTTATTAATAATTGAAGTACAAATAGGTCAGTTACACTTATGGTATGGATAATGATCTTTGTAGATAGTATTTTACTTTGATATATATTTGAATGTTGTTGTTTTTTTTCTTTCTTACAAATTCGTCTTTAATAAAATTATTGACGTATATTTCGTTCATAGATTCAGTAGCCAAACATACCCAATGAGTATCGACAATTATGGAATGATGTAATAAACATCGACAGTTATGGAATGATGTAATGATGTACGTGGATCATTAGCAACCACACAACCTGACAAAAGCATGTTAAAAAATAAACAACAAATGGCGACGGGTCTTTCATTTTAGGCATATTTAGGATAGTTTTGATGCATGTGCATTTACATTAGTACACATTAAAGGCATAGAGTAGCTCAAATTGATTTGTTTTGTTTATTTTAAAAGTTGCCAATATTCGATGCTTTATACTAATAAAATGTTATGAACCAGGTTTAAAAAATATGCTATAATGTAATTAGTGAAAAGAATTCGAATGTTGGCTGGTAAAATTGCCATAAACACACCTAATTATCAGTCGGTTGATTTTCGGAATTTTGCCGGACACTGATAACTTCTATAAATAACCAGGAAACATGCTTTTCATGTAAATTCGTTATAATTAATATAATTTAAGAAATATATATATGAAATTGGATCTGGAGTAATCAGTTAATATTATATAATGGTATTTAGTAAGAATGACACTTAAAATCTGAAATACGTGATGTAATCAATAAAAACAAACCCAAACTCTGCAAAGGAGCCCGATTAAGGGGAAAATTGGAAACAAATTGTATTGCATAGTATTAACAACAATTGAGTTGTCTTGATTATATTTTTTTCGAAAAAAAAAACAGTCATGAAGTTCATTATTTTAGTCTCTAACTTAAAAGAGATATCACCTAGCGTTTCCTCCTGAAAAAAAAAGCATGAATAATATAAAAAAAACGACGATGCAATTCTACTGTCAAAATACGATTCGGCTGTAAAAAGATACCAAATTATGCTTACCGTATACGTGTTGAAAAATGGAATAGGTCGGAATAACACTTTTATTTTTAATTTTTACACGAAGCCTGCTAAGTCCTCATATTTGTGTCATTTTCATGTATTTTTGTTTGTGTCATACATGTGCTTTTCCTTCCGCAAATAATTTCGCACATGCGCAAACGCTTTACTGAATAGGTTCACTTTGTAGGTCATGGAATATATGAATAATACAATAATGATATGTGGGTATACAATTAATGTTTTACTGGAAGCAAGAAAATCAAACAGCGACGTATTTCCTTCGTTCTAGGCTATTTACGTATGATATAAAGAAAATTTCAACTGCAATTAGTATAACATATCGAATATTGGCAACTTTTAATTAAAAAAAAATCAATTTGAGCTACTGTATGCCTTTAAGGTAGATTAATTAAATCTTCTTTCAGCTATGACACTATGAAACTATCACCTGTGGATATTGATTGTTGAATTTGAGTAAATTCACAGTATGCAAACCTGTGCGCCTAAATGTCTTTATTGACGTTGATTCTGACGTATTTATAAACAACTCTGGGATTTCAAACATCTTCAAGGTAAGTTTTTCGATATTTGTGATTTATATATACATTCATTCTCTTTGAAAATTAACATACTTACTCGGTAATGATTAGTTTAAGTGCCGTTCATTTTATTTCGATTGACATTAAGCAGAACAGTAATTATTGTCATTTAGTATCACTGTATGTCTTTTTGATTTTTGTATAGCATACAGTGATACATCAAAAAGGGTACAATTGTCAGCATTCTATTTTCGCAGATTTCACCTCGAAATCGTTATTTCATTTAGCGTAACTTCGCGAAAATGTTGTTTACGATCGCCCGAAGTACCAGGACAAATATCATCCATTACATTTAACCATAAAGCTTTAATAAAAATTAAGTTTTCGCTTTGATACCAAGCAAATTATCAGTTTAAATGACATTATTTACTTTTCTGTTTAATTTCAATCGCAATAAATTGAACAGCACTTAAACTAATCATTACCGAGTAATTATGTTAATTTTCAAAGAGAATGATTGTATATATAAATCACGAATATCGAAAAACTTACCTTGAAGATGTTTGAAATCCCAGAGTTGTTTATAAATACGTCAAAAGGTGCACAGAATCAACGTCAATAAGGAAATTTAGGCGCACAGGTTTGTATACTGTGAAACTATGAATTGCAAGCATACAATTGTAAACAAAACTTCCTGTTAGCTGTCTAGGGCATATTTCACTCATTGTATTATTATACGACATAATGTCACTTTACAATACTTTAGAGAAAACCGAAGTGGCAATCTAGAATGGACTTTCTAGAGATACTGGCAATGTAGGGTACACAAGACACAGCACGAAGAAAGAAAAACAAACACAAATACAACACAACACAAAAAATGAAAAGATGACCAGCACGAACCCCACCTAAAATCTTATGAATCTATGTTCTTGCGAATGGTAAACAATCCCTGCGTCTAACAATTACAAATTTATAAACTAACCAATTTGATCTATGCCATTGTGAACGATCTAGTAACACTCCATCATCACCTGCATATTGACTATATATATTTCAGCTGATACGCTATTTTAGAGAGTATGCTGCTAACAGGCAAGCTAGTGAATCACAGGTTCCTGTATCTTAGTAGTTAGGTTGAAGTCACCACTTTGAAAGTTATACTGTCGTCATCCTGACCGGGTTAATAGCTACGGAATATATGTGTCACTAATGACCACATGTTCCGTTTGTGGTAACACAAATCCGGTCCATTCCTCTTACAAGTCTTTTACCTGGATTCGTCCAAGAGCAACACGACAGGTGCCAAATGTAGTGGATGAATTGCTTAATCTTACAGAGCACCCGAGATTACACACAGTGCTTACTTAGCTTCGTGTTGCTCGATCTTTATTTTTTTGCGTAGTGTTTAGTGCATCATTGTTTGTTCTTTTGTTGTTGGTTTTTTTTTATTTGTTTTGTCTGTTCTTCTTCGATTTACGGCTACTGATTACCCATTGTGTATCTTAAATAAGGGTAATAACAAAATTACCGAACACAGAGCAATCTTCCAAAGGGAAATTCAAATCTCATAAATCAATAAACAGACAAAATCAGTCAACAACCGGGAAACTGGAAAACCTCAATGGTCCTGACTTGGTACATGCATTTCTAAAGAAATGGTGGATAGAATCAGATTTTACGGCGCCAACCTCTCGCTTCCATTACGGTGCAAAGGTTCCCGTTGTCACTAAAACAGCATTTACAACAATTCTGGAAAAAACAGCCAAAATAGCAGTCAAACAGTACCAAACTCAGTATCTAATATATCTCGTGAAACATCACCATCAACTATGAGTCCCTTGAAGTATTTTAATTACAACTGTAAATGTCAAAAGCATTTTTACATCACACATTCACAAAAAATAATTTTGACAGTGTAGACCACGTATACCAAATCCTTATCTTTATACATTTTCACTATATGAAAATGTATCTTTTACTATTGTATCTGCAGAGACAGAATATATTTCGAGAAGATCTTGATATCGGAATATAAACTTTTTAAGAGATCGAATAAGGGGAATCTTTTTATAGCCATGGTCCAGTAGACTGTTTTTCAGACAAAGATGACGCTTTAAGAAATCAGAATAAAGCATTTCTTAGATCTATTAAAACCAACATGCCGTACAATGAATATGTATTCCCATTTTGAGTATCTACTTTATACTAAGACCTTATCGCTCGATTAGTTTTAATTTTTTTTTTTTTACCAATTTGTATGTTTGTACACAAGGTTATTGTCAAACAGTCAACACAATGAGATATGTTATCATTTTAATATCAGTATGTCGCTTACACCTCTATATTTATACTATACATATTAAGTTTGGCTTATGAAGCTGGTTGTAACAAGCATTTGAATAAAATAATATTATATTGTTGTTAACAAAAATACAAAAAAAAAACAAAAACAAAATGAGATAGTGTTGGAAAGATAATGAATACATTAGAACATTGAACTAATTTTGTTCATCAAAAATTATTAATTTATTATCATCGACGTTACAGTGACTACAATACATTGGAGACGACAACATGAACAGTTGATACGAATGGCCAGGTGGAACTCACAGCCATAGATTTAATTCTGAGCACCATCACACTTAAGACGTGAAAAACGGCACCAATCAATGGTAATAGTGCTAGGAGTTGGGCTATGTATTTATGAATCACGTATGCAAAATGTATACATAAATAGAGATAAATCATAAATGTTTTAAAACCAGAATAGAAAAAGGGGGACATGGAAGCAAAACTTCAAGCTATTAAAAGATTACATTTTTTATATAAATGAAGTATTAAAAAGAACAAAACATCAATTTTAAGTTATTCCTGAAAGCAGTTTGAAAAACATACATCAAAAACAATATTGTTTTCAACAAACATATACCTGTTGTGATATTAAAGGCACTAGTAGTTTATTAAGTAAGTTATAATTATAACATTATTTCTGTCTATACAGATATGGTTCACTAAAATATTAATTAGATGAAATAAGCAAACATAAGATCTGTATTTCTATAACAAGCTTGGCCACATTAATTCACAGTTTACACTTAATGTGCAGGCAAGCATAAGGAATTGTTATTGGCTACTCACATTCCGTCACTGTTTACGATTGAACACAGGGACACATGAGCACATCATGGAGTAATTAATTTAGATGTTCTATAATAACCATGTAATAAAACATAGAGAGCAAAGTTAGTGTCCACGACACGTTTCTAGAATAAAATCCATATAGGTAAAACTATTTGAAAACCAATTAATTCAAGTCTTTATAAGAAAGTAAGCCGAAGGGTTCAAACACGATAGCCAAAATCTTACCAGGTTATAAGAGGAAGATAATAATGACTGTTAGGTAGTGTAAGCTTCACTGATGTCGTAGGTTCGACTCCCGGTCAGGGCGAGGTGTACAACATTATTCGATAAAGTTTGTTAGTGATTTGCGGCAGGTCGGTTTTCTACGGGTGCTCCGATTGCCTCCACCAATAAAACTGACAGCAACGATATAACTGAAATATTGTTGAAAGTGGCCTTTAGCATCAAAAAGCCAACCAACCAACATATTGTAACACAGATTACATTTATACACTACAACGAAACAATTATATGTGTAATTAAGCATATTAAATTGGTTAATATCACTGTTTAATGTCATTCAAAAGTTAAAAACATCTTCACTGTTAATAAATAACAAATTGCCTTCAACACATGTAGAAACTAAGGTTTCATGTTGTCATAAATCCTCTCCTGTTTCTTTATACCATCTGAAAATAAATGAGAAGATTTACTCATTGCATCCTGTTCTAATATGGTCAAATGTAGATAATGCATCATGACAAATATTGAAAAAAAGACAATCAATTAATGGTGCCTGTTCCTTAACTTTATTGTGTACATGTGTTCTTCGTGTCAGTATTGTGTAGTTCGTAACCAGCTGCTATGCATTATATATCGTACTTGCTGTGTCAGATATAACATTTTAATAACGTTAGGACTATGTTTGTACACACACGAATAACAATAGAATAATTTTAATCGTATCAATCATTCGTTGTATTGACGTTGGACTCCCAATTATCAAGAGGGGTTTTAGATCCTATTTCTCGGCGTAGTTCCTCTCCCTTTCTTGCATGTCCCAAGCCAAGTCTAGATTTCCATGAGCAATCTTCTCGTCTTTTTATGCTTAATGATTCAAAGTGTGAAGTGGTTTTGCTCGTATTTTAATGCAGAAACAAATGTTGACTAACACCGTTTAAACGTTCTATCTATAAACTGAGCAAATATAAAGTCAGTAGGGGGTCGTCGTGGCCGTGATCGTATGGTAGTTGGATTTACAACTACCTATGCAATCAGGGCCTATCACCACTGATGTTGTGAGTTCGAATCTCTACCTGGGCGAGCTGTGCAACACTATGCGGTAAAATTAGTCAGTGACTTGTGACAGGTCGGTGCCTTTCTCCGGTTCATCCGGTTGCATCCATCATTAAAACTGCACGCTACGATATGACTGAAATATTGTTGATAGTGGCGTTTAGCACCATCAAACAAACAACAACGCAAAGTCAGTTAAACCTGCCCAGAGAATGACCTGAAATTTACAATTATAAATAGTTTGAATTGCCCATGGATATAATTAAAATGGAAACCATTGATTATCAACATGGCGTTTTACCTATGACTTGGGTGACCGCTATGGAATATCTGTGTCACAAATGACCACGGATATGTTCCACTTGTCGTAAATCCTTTCCGGTCCTTTCCTCATTCACGATTTATTACCGGGTTTGTAACTATATTAATACGACGGGTGCCACTTGTGGAGCCGGAATAGCTTACCCTTCTGGAGCACATGAGTTCACCCCCGGTTTTTAGTGGGGTTCGTGTTACTCGATCTTTAGGTTTTTTTTGTATGTTTTGTAGATCGTTGTTTGTCCTTTTGTACTTTTTCTTTTGGCGTTGTATTGTCTGTTTTTCCTCGATATACGGATTCTGATTGCCCCTTTGGTATCTTCAAACTCTTCTTATACATATTTGTATTAACATAGGTGTAGTCATAATTTTGACTCAAACGTTAATAGAAATTACCTATCCTGCGGGACAAAGTTTCATATAATTTATGATATAATAAATACTTTGACCAACAAAGCAAAGATAATTAAATAATATCCGTACCTTTTGGTATATTAGTCTGACGTTGGTTATTGTGGGTAATATTCTCGCTTGGCATAATTTCTTCGTAAGTAGCAACTCTAGATTTGAACATGAAAACAAATACATTATGAACCTATTTAGTATAACATGATAGTCTATTGTTTTCATTACTGTAAATTCCTATATGTTTAGTGATCAGGTGACATATCATTGCTTAGAGATATCAATTGACAATAAGGGGTGTCTTTTCGATAGAGATATTTCATAGAAGTACAAAATGAGATGGCAAACTTCAGATACTATCCTGCATTGACCAGAATTATTACCACATTTAGTATTTGACATTTTCAATAAATATCTACCACTACGGTCTACAGCGACACCGACAGGTAAATTGCACGGGGCTATTTCAAATGTATTTATAACATGATTTTTAAAAGTTCATTTAATTACTGCTATATCACCATTTAACGAGCATATTTATCTGAATGTCAAATTATATGTCCGTTTTTCTGTGCATGTTTACGTTGTCTAAATCAATATCAATCTGTCTGTCTGTCTCTCTGTCTGTCTGTATATATGCGTGTATCTGTTTTTATTTGTATTATTTAAAAAAAAGAAATATTTCCAATTCCGTTTAGTTCCGTTTCTTTTTTTCGAAATTTGCGAAAAGGCAATTCGTTTAATTTTCAACATCATTAACGGTAAATTATTATTTAAAACTAACAATCTCGCATTGAACCCTTGATTAATCAAATATTGTCCGACGTCGGATTACCAGAGTTGTACGCGTTTCGACGATGTCTACTAATTTCGGCCGCCGGGGATGTCTCCACAAAGTTCCCAATGCCTTATCATGCTTAAATCCCCTATCATATGTTCAACTATAATTCTTTACGTTAAAACATGTATGTTGCGTCTTTGCACACGTTTTTAAAGGACTGTTCAATATTTATCGGATTGATGGGTAGGTACATTTTTTTTTACATTCTTCAAAATATCTATTTGCCCAGCAAGTTAATGTATAGAATACACTTAAGGCCCAATCAACTGTTGAATAAAAAAACAACTAATTGCTCAGTCAGAACATACAATAGAATAAACATGATATCAGAGTAATTTTGCTTTATTAACTTTTTTGCAAAGTTTCTGTAAAAAAATGTATGTACCCAGTTCATAAGGAATTTAGAAAATAGACTTGCTCTGCAAGCGCATACAAGAAAAAAAAGTATGTGACCAGTATGTCAATGCACAGGCCCAATAATCTGATAAATATTGAACGATCCCTCATGTGTTCGTGTTTTCGGTTTATTTGTTGCGTTGTAAATAGCGTAACTGTTGGGTGTCGATTTAAATAAATCTTATCGGCCACAGGTACGCAGTCTTCCGGGAAGTGTAGTGGCCCATTTACACCAATTTGTTGCATCATTGTAAATTGTTTTTCATGATTTTGATGACTTAATAATCATGCCTGGGCATAGTAAATGCAATCGGCGTTTTCAATAATTACTTGCGTATGTATTGCATGGAAATGTCGATGCATAGACAAATTCAGTTCTTGTTGTTCGATTTGCGGATGATATATTTCTGTAAATGCTGAATCAATTACACCGACTGCGCTTTCAACCTTAGTCCATGCACTTCACTTTTCTCTCCATTCGTTTATTGTTGGCCATTGCACAAAATGTTATAATGCTCTCTAAATATAATATGAATAGATCCATTTATCTCATTGTGAACCGCAGCAACACTTACATTGAAAATAAGAGCATGAATATGAGAAGATGGGTAGGATCTCAGCCACATCGTAACTCTATTTACCCGTAATATGGCGTAGTTTCGTTCTGTTTTATTTAAAACAAGTGTCAAGTAGTTCTAGTTACACGGAGAAGGCGTTCTGGGATTTCTCCAGTGACTAAATAAAACGAGTATCTGTGTGATGAGAAATTGGAAAATACATCGCACCCCTCCTAATTTTCAATCTGTACGTTCGAAATTCTATAAGGAATGTTTAGCAAGGGATCTGGGTATGGTCGAATCATTACAAGTAAAATTTGCAACAGCTGCCTAAGGTACTCTGTTGTATGTTGTGAGCATCTCGCCAGGGCTGTACCTTCATCCATTATACATAGAAACATGAAGTTATTTCTACATTGGATAAAATGAAAGGGTTTGATTTGTTGGTTTTTACATCTATTCATTAATAAAGAAATTTCAAGGTTGCTAATCTTAAGTTATTTTCCTTAAGCGTTGCGGTGAAATATTAATTTAATAAAACATAGTTTTGACAATGAAATAAGAGTTTTATGTTCAATAATTGATGAATAGATTCCCAAGCTCACGTTAGTCCCTGAATCTGGTTATTTTTTTCTAACGAAAAAAAAGCTGAAACTTTCCATCCGAGCACACCTTTTTTGTTTACATTTCAACACGTTTACTATCTACAAGTTTGAAATTCAGATCAACCTGGGGATAGGAATGAAGCTACTGCGGGTAAAATATTCATAATATTGTTTTGTGTTTTAATTATTTTTTTACCGTTAATGATGTTAAAAAATAAATAAACTGATTGCCTTTTCGTAAATTTCGAAAAAAGAAATAAAAACTAAACGAATTGGAAATATTGGTTTTTAAATACTAGTAATGAAAATAAAAACAGATACAAGCATATACTGACAGACAAATTGAATGAATATATAGCAGTAATTAAATTGACTTACAAATTATGTTGTAAATACATTTTGATATAGCCCCTTGCAATTTACCTGTCGGTGTCGTTGTAGACCGTAGTCGTAGATAGTTATATCTACTGATATCGGTGACGAGTTCCATTATATAATGTCATGTAATTATTTGAAACAAGAAAGGGAAAAATATTTACCGAGTTATTGCTGTAATAATGTCAATACCTTCAAATTTAATGAGTTATTTTCTTCATGTAATGTTATTGTATTAGAAAAACTATGTAAATTTATAAAGATTTGTTAGTATGAAAGTCTCACCTCCCGGTTAATGGAATTGTAATTTTTTCCACACATGTACAAAACTTAATATGTTGTATATTATTATTTACTTCTCTGTAGTTCTTGGTTTGACCCGACCGGGGTTCGAACACACGATCTACCGCCCTCGTAGTGATCACGCTATCCATTACGCTACCGATGCGTTTGACATAAACAAGATTTATTAAGTTGATCTAACATAATAAATAGGCTATTAACTCAGTGATATTGGTACACTGTCCCGTTATGGATGTAGACGTGTTGACGGTTAATACGAATTTGAAGTTGTTCGATTGCTTTGAAAGACTATTTATAAACGAAGTAAAATCAAGTATGCATTATAGTATATTATGCCGAATTGGGTAGTGAATATGCATGTGACATTGGATAATAATAACGCATTTTAGCTTATTATTTCTATTGCAGTTTTTTCTTTAGCGTTTTTATCCAACAATATATACGTATTCCTCTTTCTATGGAGTGACTGTTTAAATAATGTAAAAAACAACGCTGTAATAACACAACTTTGTTATGTATGAAAAGTTTTAAGCAACGGGGACAGAACATATGGTTGCTTTCGTGGACATGTTATTGAGTATAATATATTTATTGAAACTTTTAGCAATTTCCATAAGTTGATTGATTCTTATCATAGTGTAGTTTAAGCAAATTCACATGGCACTGACACAAAATTGATATGAAAATAGCGTACATTCTGTCTGCTTGGTTCTCGTTGACTTGATGTGTCCCTGTAAATGATAAATCTTACAAAGTAACATATATAGTAATATATGTACTGGTATTAAATGATAATTGCTGAGTCATGTCTATTCCTGTATAACAAACTGAGACCATGAATTATAATCATTATGTATCTATGATGAACAATGTGGTACTTCTTATATTGTATTTCTTTATTTCAGCTTTTTTTATGGACAATTTTCCGTAAGGTAGCTATTAGCTAAAAAGCACTACATGTATACTATATGGATTGTAAGCATAAAATACAGCATCGCAAAATTACGCTTTATATTTATGCTTTAAGTTATCTATTAGATATCATATCAAATGTGATATATAAACATCAACAACTGTCAATCCTGGACATAAAAAACAGTTATATTGTCACTTGAAACAATTACTTCCATACATTAGAACAGGCACAAATAAGCCGTATAATATGGAGTGACCTGGTGTGATCATAACAGCTTACTTCATATGTCTACCTATAATTCACATTCTTTTGGTTTTATCACGTTTGATGAAATATACGTTATCATCGAAATTACTGTTTAGCTCCTTAGCAATGTACACGATGTTAGTTATTATAAATACGCAACTGAAAAACGAAACTTGATGACTGTAGGTATAATTGTATTATAATTAAGAATATGTGTTATTTTTTATCTTATATCAGTTATATCTTGCCCAACGATTATTTGTGCTGTTTCCATGTACTAGAGATGGAACGTCGTGATCGTGATCGTATGGTAGTTGGATGTACAACTACATGTGCAATCAGTGCCTATCACCACTAAATTTAGGAGTTCAAACTCCGATCAAGGCGATGAGTACTGGATACAACATTATGTGATTAAATTTGTCATTGACTTGCCACAGGTCAGTCGGTGGTTTTCTGCGGGTACTCTGCCACGATTAAGCTTAAATATTGTTGAAAGTGGCGTTAAACACCATAAACCAAACCATATACTATATAATTGCTGTTGATAGTACAGTTCGAAAAAAATGCACAAAACTATTGTTGTCGTTAAATACGAGATCGTGTTTATGCATGACTATCCAAAAACACACATACCAATGTTTGTCATGTCTAAACTGTCGTACGAATCTGTCACTACAGGATTACATCTTCTACATGTGTTGAATTCTGTATAATTATTAGACCTAAAATAAATAATGCCATTATCATAGTGACACATACGGCTTATACTAGTATTACATAATAGCACTATAAAATAAGCTAGCAAAAAAAAAATTGTCATAATACAGTAATGTGTACTACACTTTAACAGAGTTCGAAGTACAATGCATTGTATCATAATCAGAATGAAACTAACCAGAAAATGCCGGAAGTATTGATGCTTACAACTTATTAATATAAGAATAGCGTGGAAATAAAATATATATCGTAAATGGTCAACACAATGTACAAACAAACTAAACAAGAAATACGTTTTAGTATAAAATAGTATGAATTAGTACAAATTGAAAAAATTAAAGTTGGCCAATAATATTAAACTAAACAGCAACAAGAGAAACCTGTTTTTTTTATTCCACAGAGTTGTGGCAGCATTTGCTCATTACTTGAGAAAGAATCATTATATTGGCTCTGTTCGCGATTTATTATTTATATCAGGGTTTCACTTCAATTCGATGTCCAGTGTATTTGATGAAGGTTATTCCGGAAGCGGGTCGTGTGCACTAAATTTGATATCTACGTTTTTGTTCACTTTATAATCTACAATTCTATTTATAAATCACGACATTGATATGTATCGTTGTTTCGGTTAGAGGAGTTCGTGTTGTTGTTGGTTATTTTGTCGGCCATTACTGATTTGTAATAAAAATTCACGTAGATAAATAGTGCATAAAAATGCCCTCCAGAATAAATATGTAGGCTATATAATTCCTAATATGGCTGTGCTTTATGAATTTAATTCAACATGAAAGAAAATATGTTAAGATGAAGACAAAAAGCATAAATACCTCATTTGGTCCTTTTTCTTTTGTCGAAAACCTGTAATTATTAAATATACACGTTTTTATTTTATCAATCCACGATAGTATGAAAGTCATGCCATTTCCAGTCAGGTAAATATGTCCAGTTGGGAGAGAACATTTCGTTAAAGGGTGTATTGTTACTTAACTAATACGTTGGTTTATATTATAATGAATATATAGTTGTTACACTCTTTATTTACATACCATAGCTACAGTTTGATATTTTAACTACTTCTGTAATGTTCTAAAATGTATATATAAAGGACACAACTTACGACAAAAGACAACAAAAGAAACAGAAAAAATGATGGAGAGTAAACCAATGACCAATCCAGAGATTCCAGCTACAAATAGTACATTACTATCTTGACGACTTGAGGTAATGATTTGTTCTGAAAAATAAGATAGATTAGATTAAATAAATTATATTGACTTATGCATGTAATAATTAGGTATTGTGGAGTATACATTAACTTTCAATATTTTTATAGTAATTGATTGATTGATTGATTGATTGTCGTGTAACATGAAGTGAGAAATTTTACTTTTATCCTCCTTCAAAATCGCGGTAGTGGTATGGAAATCTTCATTCTGCAATGAACATTTGAGCAAAGTGTAGACAAATTCAAGGAGTGGATTGGATACATAGAAATAGCACAATACATTTTGTTGATGTCTAATCTAGTTAAAATTAGATAGATGAGCTCTCTCGGTGGGGTATCAGATTGTAATACTGAGACTCTGACCGTGAACAATAGTGGGTAATGTATTTTGGGAATGCCACACTATATATTTCTTTTATTTATTCCAAAAAAGAGTAGGCACATTGTAGCCGCTACGAAAGACTTAATTTGCTTTATCTCTACTCAATTCGTTGACCCGGTTAACCGAACCCGTCCCTCATTTCTGTTATTGAACAGTTTCTCGTCCTGAATATAGCTTGACGTTAATAAGCAATAATCAAACATTAAATAAAGACATTGACGGATAATCAAGTTAATTAAATAATACTTTTTAATTGGAATTTTGCCTATTTCAAAATACACATATCAGAGTCATCAAGCAATGAACTTTAGACTTTTTGTTTGGTCCATTAATTATTGGATAACTGTGATTACTGTTCAAATATCTAAAATATTGCCATTTGTTACAAATGTTCATGTGCTAACTATTATCTCAAATCACTTAAATGCATGTATTCCAGGTCCTCCATTAGATCCATGCATTGAACCACTTCCAGCTGTAAATGTTCATATAATATTAGGTCGTTTGTCATCTACTTTGTACATACACTTCACTTTACCCTTGCTACACCATTGTATGTAATACTGGTTCTATAAACAGATTTACTCTAGTGTGCTTTAGTGACATGTGTTTTATATAACTGCAACATATGTTAACATATCATGAATTCATGAAATTCATACCAAATCATGTCATCATGAAAATATCCCCAGATCGATTAAGATGTGCTTTGACTCAATACCTTTCAATTTACTTCAAATTGTTATTCAAAAGCTTCGGTTCCTATCTATTGTACTGTAATACTATTCCTGTCAAATGCTGCTTGCATGGCCGTAGATTGTATTTTATCAAACTGAAACATGGCTGTTCTCATATTTCAGTCACATTCTGAGTACACATGGTGTCCCGGTGCATACGTTTATCAGAGGGTTAGTGCACGTCGACAACCTGTTTTTCAATGACAAAGTACATCGGAGATATCATCCAGATGTTTTCAATATTAATGCATGTATAAAGCATAAAGAAAACCTGAAAACAGTTCGACAGAAACTGCAAGTTTAGTGCATTGTGCCACTCAATTACCAACTGCATGGTGATGGGTTTAACTCAAGATACTTGTAACTGTGTTATTGACGGACTACATTTGCAAGTTAATCATAGGGTTAATAACTCTACACTGCCAAATCGATTAATGTGACCATGGGAAACACAAATGCCACACATATTAGAGAATATTACAACTCTAGAAACATAGAAGAACTAGTAACTAAATTCGGACTTAACATTTATATTGTGATCAGCAACAAGCTAAAAAATAAATTAAAATAATTGACCAAGTGAAGTTAGCGCTAGAGCAAAGAAAACAAACGTGATTTATAGACTTTTCTAAACACAAAAAATCACAATCTTAGTAAATATCAACAACAGTGAAACACAATATGAACGGGCAATATACTCAAAAAAAGTAAATTTGATTATATGACTCCACACAAAAACACGGGATTATCGCAAGGTACTTCTACAGGGGCTACACGGCGCTAGCCGTGTATGTATGATGAATTGTTCTTGCAATTATAATTTGTATTATATTCCAACAAATCATTAATCAAACTATCTTTTAAATGACTAAGTGGTTGCTTGACTGACAAGGACATGCATTTGTCATTGCTAAAATCAATTATGATTGGCAACAACCACACTGAACTGTTTGATGTTATACAATAGTAAATATGGAAACGTTTTAAATCAAACTTGGGTACTCTACATTTGTCTTCTTGATAATTCCTGGATACACAGTGTTCACTTAATGAAGTGGTTGTTTATGCGAAACAAACAAACTTACTCGTTTTGCAGCTAACATGTTCACCAGACGTAACACTTCCATGTGTATTAGTAACTTGAACTGTTATAATATAACGTGTGTCTGCTGTGACTGGAATGGTAGCGTCGGTATATTTATGCAACCCCGGATCCAAAACTAAGTCTGAATATGCTTTTTCATTTTCAAACTCTTTCCACCATAACACATTAAATGTCTGTCAATCACCGCCATTAAATTCTGATCTCCACGATACTGTCATCGATAATATATCACAGGAAGCTGAAACATTTGTTGGGGGGTCTGGTGTTCCTATAACAACAGACAAGATGTATTATTTAATAAGCAGACTTATATTAAAATATGCTTGATACACAACGATATACAAAACATTACATAGAAAACTAACGGTCGAGCAATACGAACCCCATAATAATCCGATGTTGAATTCAAGTGCTCTGTAAGAGTACACAGTTCCTGTTCCACTAATTTCACCTGTCGTGCTATTTTTAAAACGAACATCATCTGACATGGAAATCGTGTTGAACACTAGTATACGTAAATAACAACGTGAAGACAAGTAATTTGACGACAATAACAGCATGAATCCCCACTAGAATAATGGAGAGAAACGAAATGGTAAATCATTTCTGCTCCAGAAGTGGCATCCTTTGTATGTTGCTATTGCTAAAAATCCGGTCACAAGACATGAATGAGGAAAGGACCTGATGGTGGTTACGATCTCAATAAATATTCCAATGTGATGAAATAACTTAACCATTAGGAACTTTTGGCCAATTGTTTCCTTGCTAGCAGCACCTTTCTATTAAATAAATCATAGGAACCACATGCTCTGGGATGGGATTGAAAGATGCAGACTCCATATGCAGATTCTACTACAATGTTGCCACATATAAATCAATAGTTTATAATGGGAAAATTGAAATCGTCACAAATGGCCCTCTTTCAATTTCTAACATATAGGTCAAGATATTAAGCAGACCTAACTGTATCTGTATTATATTTTATTTCAAGCTCAACTGGATAATCGTGGTCAACATAAACAGCAAACTTGAAATATTATATCTGTATATCGGACTACTAGAAATGACAAATTCCACATGCGTCCTCAAAGAAATGCAACAGAGGCGTTTCAGATTGGTAGGCCATGTTCTCAGGATGCCAGTATAACCAGGATATCCCTTAGATGGACGGCCCAGGGAAAGAGACCAACAGACATACCAAAGACCACCTGGCACAGAATTATTGAATCCGAACTGAAAGAGCTTGACATGAACTGGTGAGAAGCTGAAACAAAGGCTAAAGACAGAACTGGAGAGCGTAATCTTGTTGCAACCTTATGCTCCGAAGGGAGCGAAGAAGATAGGTAGGTAGGTATATCGGAACGTGATTAAAAGGTAGATATCAAATCCAGAGCGCACGGTACGTATCGTGGACAACCTTAATTAGATATGCTCAAAATCCACAGATTGAAACACCAAATAATTTAAGTGATTGTGAGCAATAAAACCAAATGGCCGAAATAGGATAGCCAAAATAGGCTAAGGTCACCAATGGAGACATTATCTTCATCTGTAATTTGTTTTGTCTTTTCTTAAAGTTCTTGCTTATACTACACCTCATAGTAGTAAATAAAAAAAGTCGACAAATTTGTTATCGATAAGGAACTCCTACATACATACTTTATTTTCTGTGTAGCACGTAATGCATGCATATTCGTGCTTGGCCGGGCGTGGTTATCGGTCGTAGTCCAATTGGAACCTTCATTTTTAATTGAGGATGGACAGGTAAAATAGTTTACATCTGAATTCACTAATACATTTAATTAGAGTCAATTGATAATTATTATACCTTTTATATTCTATACTATGCAAACAACAATACTATGAATAGCTGATTGTTGTTATTTCTACGAGAACCTGGTGTTACATATAAATAGTAGATTCGTCCACAGTCATAGTTTGAAGTTAAAACAGGCCGGCCAGGTTACTTTGTAACATCAATAAGAATGCTGGATTCTGATTGATTGATAGCCGTGATATTTATTACAAATTCAGGCCTTGCATTGTGAATTTGTAGAATGTTTGCTTCATGTAGGAGTATTTGCATAAGATTTAACTTTTTTTTGTGGTATTTGCAAAATCGTATTTGCCGTTTTTACCCTTGTAACAAAAAATGTTAAACGTTATCAGTTGTGCGTTTTATGTAACATCATTCGGTAGAATTAAACAGATACATCATGTTAGGTCCTGAAAACGACAAACAAAAGGTATAATTTATTTAGCCAGTGTTCTAAATAATATTCGGTGTAATTAAACAGATATATCATGTTTGTGAGGGGTATTTGCGAAAAATACCAACAATTTGGCAAGGAAAATTTTTCGTTTCTCGACTGGTATTTTTCGCAAATACCCCTCCCAAACATGATATATCTGTATAATATATTATCATTCATATTCAAAGCATGACACTGAAAAGCGTTGATACACGTGTACAGAGTATCATTTTCCATAAACGGTCATTAACTTTACATGAATGAAACATGAAAAATAATTTTTCATTCATTATCGCATGTATCTATAAAAAATATGTAAATTTAGAAATTAACATCTTACTCTGAGGTATAACTATGAAGGTCTTCTTATACATCTCACCAATCTCGTTAAAGGCAAATATTGTGTAGTTTCCAAAGTCAGTTAATTTCATATTTGCTTTATGCAAAGTTGACACGTGTTCAAAGACATTAAATGTGTTGTCTGTAGAGTCAATAATAGTAGTTGTAATGTCACTTGTAAACACCCATTCTATAACTGGTTTAGGATAAGCGATAAGAAACACCGTAATATTTAATTCTTCCTCATTTGTGACACCAATAGTTGTTGGCATTTCGTCCATCGGATCGTCAGTCCGAGTACTGCCTGCAAAGAATACAACAATTACGTTTAAATAGTTAGATGACTTAGGAAATAATAAATGGAAACCATAGTTTGTTGAATAGTTGAATATGTGAACAATAATGTCGCAAACAGCGAGGGATAAGATGCAGCACAATTAATTAAAGGGCATTAAAACGTGTTTCTGTAACTTATAAATGTTATGAAATGTACGCGCATCGGGGGAAAAACCTGCAACTGCTCGTGTTTTGAGATCGATCAAGAAATGGACGTCATCTTAATTATCGACATTGTTTAAAGAGTTTGTCGAATCGTCATTAAATCAGTCAACAATGCACTTATTTCTTATTTTTGTGAATCTGCTTTTAGTCGGTGTTAATTACAGACAAAGAACCATGCAAGTTGGCAGTTAATAAGTGACAAAATACAAATTATTCGTTTTTACCTGTCACCAGTAAGGTCAATTGCATACGAAATAAGCGATGTCAAATTATTTGCATGCAAGCAAATAAGTAAGCGATGGCAATTTTCGTTCTCAAAAGGCGGAAAGTTGCTCGATAAGTTGCTTAATGTGAAATATTTACCTTTATTTCATCATTTCAAAGCTATTTACCAATTTCCAAAACAAATAATTTTTTGGGTCAAAATCGTAGCTAATGCTCCTTTAAATGTAACGACTCATGTTGAAATATTATTATATACAAAAATGTATATAATATGATTCCAAGAATTTTTGTTGTTGTTAATCATTAAATATCAAGGGATTTACTATTCAGCAACGTTTTCTTAGAATAAAATATGTTAGTACTCATTTTTCACATCAGATACAGTATATCTATAATAATTATGAAACTTAACATGCACATCTTATCTGTCCTTGGATATTGCACATGCTTTTCAGACATATAAATAGATTATATTTTATATAATGTAATATCCGTTTTTTACGATGTCGAAACGATCTAGGTCGAAGATTAAATGTTCATGAGGATTACATCCAAAATCGCTTTGTTCCCATTTTTATCTTTAGTGAATGTTCGCTCGTATTTCCAGTTGTTGAATATGATATCGATGATTGGATGGGCTACCTATTTAAAGCTGGTGGTAGTATGGGAAATGAATTATATAACACAATACGATATTCTTCATGTTTGCAGTCTTTTTTAATACATAGATAATTGCAATTAAGCAACTGACATTTCCCAACTTGATGACATTTTGATTTTAGCTGTTTTTTTTCTTTAGAATTATATGAACTATTATTATTATTTGAGGCCGATGGTAGTTTGGGAAATGGATCTCATGAATAAATCATCTAACCTTCATGTTTACAGTGTTTCTTTTTCTACATAAATATTGACAAGAACGATGGGTAGCATATTGATGTTGGATTATAAAATACACAAAATGTTCAAGAAATAGTAAAATAAATCAGTAATATCAATGTCACTAGCATTCAACAACGTCATACAAGTCTTTAATTTACAAACATCAAAACCGATCTTACGTTTAGTTATCGTTTATATTCGTTAAACGTTAGCTAGCAGAATAGTATACATAAATAAATCATAAGTAGATTCGTGGTTAGAATAAGGACTGAACCGTGATTAAGAGCTAGAAATATATTGTTTCCGGGGAAATATGCGTGGTTTCTGCTTGTGTTGTATTCGGGAGGGGGGAGTGGTACAAGACATATAGCTTCTAACACAAGGAGAGGTGCAAAATAGTAAAATCTGACTCTTTTTCTCACTACTTTCTATCATGTCAATGTTTGTTTACCTTCATAAAATATAGAGTGCTCTCCCTTGCTAGCAACTGACGTTAATACAAACTATATGTGTCTAAACGACACGAATGTCCCCGCCGTGAATAAGCTACTCTGTGTATTTTACATCTTCAAACATGAAAATATCAATCTTTTGACAGTGTTTTCTAGAAATACTTTTTACTGGTTACGGACCCTACAGATTTCTGATTGAAACATACCTTTTGGATAAAGCCTGATAATTTCTCCAATTGATGTTCGAGTTTCATAAATTTGGTATCAAATGATTAATTTTTCTAAAGATTTATATTAAAATATTTTTGTTGTTTTCCTATTTTGAAAAGTAGATTTTGGTGTAAAAATAAACAAATTTCAAGTGCAACAGCATAACGCCTTATTTGTGCAAATTTTTTGGTACCCTTTTGCCTGTTACTCAAAAACTATGAGAGTTATCTTCTTGAAATTTTGTATGCAACTTCTGTGTTTCACCATCCAAAAACATGATATTAGAGTGATATCTTTAAATTTAATGGAAGTAGGTTAATATTGCACATAGCACACTACTTTTGAGTATGGGCCCTATATTGTGTTTCAGCCGTATGTCATTAGGAATGAATCATGTAATTATTGCTAATCGTATGATTAGCTTAATCACAAGTTCAACAACGGATTCGTTGTTTTTGGATAATGTACTTGGAGCGTCCCTAATAAAGGTTATCCAAGAAATGTATCGTGCGCACTAAATTTGATATCTACTCCCTTAGCATATACGTGTTAGAATTATATTTTCAGCTTGTACTTTTGTGAATATTTATGGACTTCCCTTATCATGATTTGAATCAACAGCGTTGGTGCAAGTATTTTCCAAGCATCCATCATGTAATAAAAAAAAATAGGCATAAAGAAAAATTCAACATCGTTCTTATGCAGAAATCGTAGTGGACATCATAATACGGTACTAAAAACGTAATTTGACAAAATATTTGTGTCACAGATGATCACGTATATGTTAAGCTTGTCATAGTCAAATGCCATCCTATTTTCGTTCTAGACTTATCACGGAATATGACTTATGACCGAATTTAACAAGAGTGACAGGACGTGTTCCACTACTGGAGCAGAATAACCCTTCCTGAGCACCAGAGTTCGCTTCCGTTTTTCAGTGGTGATCTATATTTGTTCATTTTGTCCATTTACATGTATATTCAAATTGTCAGTTCCGTTTTGGAATGTCCTCTACGATTACCGAATTAAAACTATCTCCGGCTCGGTTTTACTCTAATTTGATATGTATTGACTTCCTATATATTTTCGTTTCTTACCGCTTTAATGTCTTCTTCTTTGCTTGTGTGTGTGGGTTATTTTCTCTCTCGTGATTGTCATTTAGGAGAGGGATTTTTTAGAGAGAGGTAAAACTGTATTTTATCACCATGAGATAATGTCAGAATCAGATATGTAGAATATTTTTTGAGGTTCACGACTATGTAGAATATTTTTTGAGGTTCACGACGCAAGACATCTTACTCGACTGAATCAGTATAACACCCTTTATCGCTATTTTGCTGCATTTTCCTTTGATCTTGCTATCTGAGAAGTATATGTTATCTGGATGTGAATTGATTGATACCGAAAATATCAGCCTGCCGAGCCAGAATATGAAGTTTGTTGGCGAGTGAGCGAAGCGAACGAGTCACAAACTTCATATTCTGTCGAGCAGGCTGATATTTTTCAGTATCAATTATATTCACATTCAGATGACATGTTTATCATCCTTAAATCAACCATAAACACGGATACATCTATATTTGTATTTTTCGCGGAAAAAATTACATGATTCAAAATATTCAAAATACGCTTCCCCTAAACCGTAGTTCATAAGTAGTTTGCAAAATATACCATTCATTTTTACAGATTTATATAAATGTTAAGATTGTTGGATTTTCCCTTTAATGGGGATATTCATTTTTTTTTATTACAAACATCAAAGTCACCCATTTTCATTAAAGGTTTTGCTTACCAATGCCGTTCCGGTTTAGAAAACATGACGGTCACAACCTCCTTTATGACGTCTGAGGAGAGGTTATCAAGAATTGTGTAAAGTACATTTTTGTAGGACGATGTTTGTTGATATTTCTAACGCGACAGTTCTTAATTTGATATATGTTTTAAAAAATAATGTTAACTAGCTAATGGTGTAGATGAATTTTATTTATTTTTGCCATCTTCACAGGAATTATCGTTTAAATGTTAGGAGAATTTGGTGATAACTCCTGCTGACTGTTGATAAGTCCTGCTCAGCTCACGCGGACTTTGATACGAGTTTTGTTTATGGAGCCAGCAGGTAGATATAGCCGGAGGGAAGGATGATAATTTCTCATCTCATGCTAGTAGAGTGAGATGGAAAATTATCGCTAGTAACTAAGCGTTGACAAGGACGCACGTAGTATTTCCGCTGTTTTCTAATTCTTAAATATGACGTGGTCGCCAATAACTAAGCGTTGTCAAGAACACACGTAGTATTACCGCTGTTTTCTAATATGACGTTATAACTTATTGACGTCACATCAGTACCAAATCCTTGATTATAAGTGATTAACGATATGAAAGAGTAATTGTGTTTAAAAATGTCAATACCTCAACAACAATTATTTAATTATGAATACAAAATACCGATAAAATAATTAAAGATGTTTTTTTAAAACTCGAGAACGTTACTCTGTCATCTCTCATCTCAGGGCTTCGCCCTTCGATGAGAGATGACTGAGAAAAGTCCTCTCGTTTTAAAAAACATCGTTAATCACTTAATCTCTTTAATTATGCGTGCTGATAAAGGCTCAAGCATACGTGTTTTTTTGTGTGATATTTTTCGTTTGTTTTGTTATTTACATCTCGATGCATATTGCACAAATTTGTCATTTCATACCTATGGCCTAATGGGGAACATTCACCCAAATTTACCCAACAGGTGTCGCTCGAGTACTAACGTTGGTTAGCTGAGCATTTTATTTTCGCAGAGACGTTTGTAACCTATGTAAAGTGATCACGTCATCACGTTGAAATAAGACAAGGAAACGTTGCAATCATATCTGGGTCACGGGCACCTATTACTAACTGTGAATGCGAATATGAAATAAAATTACATTCTTATATTTATTTTCTTTTGTCCTCCATGAGCAAAAATCAATATTTTTAATAATTTTGCACTTAGGAAATACGCATAGTACACGTACAATAACTGTAGAGTGAGGTAATACTAGTACAATTTACATACACATGTATACATGTAGATGTACGTTGTAAACAAAATTTGATATTGGTTCACATTCTTTGTATTTCCCTTTGTAAATGATTTTCGTGTTGGTTTTCTAATTTTGTTGTATCGCGATTATATGTTTTCATGATAAATAAACGTTTATCAGTGGTTAGAATCTCAATCAATTAAAAAAATGTATTCTTGGCGAATTTTATGTACACGGTGTTCGATTGCAATAACGGTGGCGTGTCTTTAAGATATAGAGCTTTATCATAGAAAATTATGTACATCTATATCAGTTTTTAGATATAAATACTTAAAAAAATAATAATCGTGTTGGTGCCTCATCTTCATGTTGAAAAGTAAATTGGTCTCGTCGTGATATAGCTGAAAAATTGCCGTGTGCAACACTATACCAACTGACTCCCAACACGATGTTAAAAACATATTCTGTCTGAAACATAAATATCTACATTTATTAATCTACTATTTAAACGGATTTTTTTAAGGGCGTTAATTTTGTGATTCTTAACCATAAACTGTTTGCGAAAATTTAAAAATACAAAATTAAACATTTTAGGATTTCAGCTTTCCCTTAAGTCATTCAAATAAAGGCATCAAATTAAACATTCTGAAGAAATGGGAAAAAAATAAAACGTGAATACCTGGGTCGTATTATAGATAATGTTGATTTTTTTTCATAAACAGTCATATTATGTGGATTTTATTTTTCATCAACAGTCACTTGATTATTATTAATTAGTAATAATACTAATGTGATTTCTTTTGTCAGTGACTTTCGGCAGGTCGGTGGTTTTTTTTTTCAGGGAACTCCGGTTTCCTCCAGCAAAACAAACTGACCGTCATGAAACAAGAAGTGTACGGTTTCATTTCAACGGTAATACAAGCTATTTACCAACCTCTACACAAAATACAAGATATATTTGGACGGTGTTTATAAAATTACACGATAGCGCTACATACGGTGATAGAAAAAAATCATTAAGATGTCCTTTTTCTTTTGGTCACTGTATTGCATTTGCCTGCCCTTGCGCTCTGAACAGTGGGGATCTTCAAACATTTGATGCAAAAGCGGGTATGCAATTTTACATGGTTAGACCATATAGTGTGAAAAAAACATGTGTATAATTTTCTACCTGGTTCAATTAAGTCTGAAAAACGAGTGTGCAAATTTTCATTAGACCCAAATGAAGTAAAAAAAAAAACAAACAAACAAAGAACACACGTGTGCAATTTTACATTGACATTGCCATTGGGTCCTATGATTGTTACCGGTCACTGTGAAATAAACTAGAAAAAGGGTATAGGAGATATCATATTAAAATCTTTTATGATCACTTCCGTTCTTTCTATATGCCGTGCACACCGTCATATTACGTAACGTTTTCAGATCAAGGACACCATGTAGGTAATGCTATTGCCATTTGATTACATTGGTTACAAGCGTTTATCTGAAAACAAACGTTTTCGTAACCACCGTTGGTACAGTGACGCCACCTGATAGGAAAAGGGGTGAATGTTCTCCATTTATCAACTTACATAAGACATAAAAATTAATGGTTTTGTAGGCCATTCCCATCTCTCCATTAAATGTATTAGTTGCCTGACACATGTAGGTTCTAGTTTGTGTACATTTAGCTCTGTTTACTGTGTAGCTACTCTGTAGAACACTGTGATCTGTCTGTAAGACTTCTCCAGATATTGTCGATGTCCATGTTATGGTAGATGC
>MJUT01038076.1:66955-81422 GCA_002080005.1 Gigantidas platifrons
CTTTATCAGTTATTTTCTCGGTTAAGCTGTCCGACAGGTGTGTGGCTTCAAAGGGTCATATAATTGTTAATTAGAATGAATTTACACATGTAAAAGTTGACATTTCACACCTGCAGTGCATGTATTTCCCAGTTGAAACTGCTAGAGGCGTTTGTTTACATACATGTAGATGATTTCTTGTTCATTTGTCCTAGAGTACATTATAGAAAAAAATGCATTTATTAAATATGTTTTCCCTTATTGTACAAAATTACTGGTACATGTGAATATAGGAAATACATGTTTGTATATGGAAAATTTTGCTTACACTTTATAATGTAATTTAAAATTTTTAGTAATAGTAAGATTGAAATTGTAGTAATTATTTCGTTTCGTGTATCGTGTATCGTTCGTTCGTATTTCGTTTCGTGTGTTCGTTTAATTAAACTGGCGAACGATACACGAAACGAACGAACAAATTACACGTACGAAACGCAAACGAACGGAAAACGAAAAACGAACGAAGGATACACGCCAACGAAATGAACGAAAAACGCAAACGATACGAAATATCTGTTAAGTTAAACGATCCAGGGTCTGTACATAAAGATGCTACCTGCATTTATATAGTATTATTTTAGCTGTGAAATTTGTGGTAATCAGTTTATTATTTAGTAAACGTATTTAAATTTAATTCAAAACATACCAGGAAATACCCCGCAGAGATAGAGACTTCAATGTTATCATTAGATATTGCATGGGTTTATAGTTACTGACTTTATACAGCTATATCCAACTAGCCAGGGATTAATTGGTTAATACATTATCTAGTTGTAAATAAATCTTCAAACATGGTTTTCTTAGCATATTTTGTAACTATTCATACTTACAATTTACTATAACACTGATAGATTGAGACATAGAACTATTAATGTAGTTGCTAACATAACAGACATACATTCCACTTTGATTTCGGAGAACAAATTCAAACTTCAAATTAAACTGTTGTGTCTCGAACATATTAGGTCCTTTCCAAACGAATATACAATCAGGTCTACAAGAAGCAGAACAACTGATGGTATTAATGCTGCCCATCTCTGATACTGTATATGATTTATTGTCGGGTTGCAGTGTAATCTCTTTCGGACCGTCTGAAATAGTTGTTGATATGTTAAGATAACTATTTATACTCTAAAAATAATTAAGCAACGAAACCACGGAATCTCTTCTCCAACAGTACTGAAATTCATATGAAGATATGGTAAACATGTTCAAGATGCTATATTAATTTTAATTATCTAAAAAAATTATTTTAAATGTTAGTAGTCAATCAACTTTGCTAATGAATAAATAGTTTAATTCAATATTTAAATAAATAACCAGATAAATAATTCTAGGAAATATAATTGACACTAGAGTAGTATACCAGTATTTAAATACAGCCATACGTAAATAATGTTTAAATTTGGGTCTAGATAAAAACAGAAGCAATATTTTCCACAAACGTTACTATGTCGTTGGTCTATTACCTATTCATGAGGCAATAACAACCCAAAAAAACCTCATAAGGTATGTGGCAGTCGCATATTTACAAGAATAAGTGTGCAAATGCAAGTATACCCCCTTGAAAATTTTAAATGAAAATACCTTCATTTACAGCTGTTCTCTTATATACATTGCACTACATTTTTTAAACTAATGTCTCACACAGTAAGGAACTTAACACATATATATATTCCTAAGTTGTATACTTAATATCTAAATACTATGCAATATTTCCATTTAAGCCCTCTCCCTTTTATATCTCAGAAAATGAGTTGTCAGCATTCTAAGCTTTGTTAATTAATGTCATAACACCATAAATTGTGAAAGGGTGCACTCGACTCGCAGCCACAAGTGATAAAGTTTACCAGTTACTTGCCCATGGTCAGTGGTTTCCTCTGGATACTTCGGCTTCGGCTTCCTCCACAAATAAAACTGGTCCCTATGATATGGCTGAAATATTATTGAAATCAATCAATCAATCAACCATAAATTATGTAGTTTAAGACATTAAATAAGATTTTATATCTAGATCTTCAGTTGAATTTCCTTCTAATTCCATCAGATTTGTAACAATATGATTTAGTGATATTCAAGTCTTGGAATTTCTTATGATTGCAACTGTGTTTTTCCTCAAAACAATTCAATAAATATATGTTTCCACGTCATTGTTTTCACTATTCAAGTAAGCCTGTTGTTCAAATGTACTTTTACAGCCGATTAATACTATAAAACATGAAGTCAAAATTGACAAATATTAAAATTAACAGAAAATGTTAAGCAGTCAATATAATGTTCATGAGATCACTTAAATTACCTGGTTTTTGCAACACAATATTCAACTAAAACTGCTTTCTATAACCTTATATTGTGTTATAAGTACATTATACATGTATTCTAACTAGAATTATCTCTTAAAAAAGCCAATAATGATATCATCATATTCTGTATTTGAAGTATAAAAAAACTGGTGCATGATGAAATTGATAAAATTCTTAATATTGCATATATTCCCAATAATAATCAAGTCATAAATAAAAATGAAATGAATTTCAATACCCTGTGTTGATGTATATCCAGTATTTGTAAACAATATTCCAAAATATTACTTTACATGCATTTTGAACATGTAATCTGACACCACAATGCATTTTGCAAGAAGAGTTTGAAGATACCAAAGGGGTAATCAGAATCCGTATATCGAAGAACAGACAACACAGCGGCCAACAGAAAAGGTACAAAACGACAAACAACGATCTACAAAACATACATATAAATCTAAAGATCGAGTAACACGAACCCCACTAAAAACTGGGGGTGAATTCAGGTGCTCCGGAAGGATAAACAGTTCCTGCTCCACTAGTGACACCCGTCGTGTCAATCTAGTCACAAACCCAGTGATAATTCATGAACGAGGAAAGGACCGGGAAGTGCTTACGACAAGTGGAACATATCCGCGATAATTTTTGTATGAAAATTGTCCCTCTGTGTAAATTGTGACATTATTAGACTAATGTGAACAAGATAGCAACACAAGTTAAATTTGAAAAAAAAATCATTAACTTTGGGCTCAAAATAATCCTTATATATGTAAGACTCAGATCGACGTCCAGCCTCTAATCGACGTCCAATCCCCAAATCGGCGTCCAATTCTCAAATATAAGGCCGTTTTTTCACTTTCTCAAATATATGGCCGTTTTTCACTTTCTCAAATCGACGTCCAATTACGTCACTGACGTATACTTCTAATGACGTCACTCCCGTTAGGACATGGTTTTGAAACAATGATGAAGAAGGGACAAGACCAGATTCAGAGTACATTGTACATTCTACTTTGGCGGACCCTAACCCTAATCCTAACTTAACCTTAGCCCTAACCCTAACCCTAACCCTAACCCTAACCCTAACCCTAAACCTAACCCTAACCCTAATCCTAACCATTGCCATAATCTTAACCTTAATCCTAACCCTAAACTTAAACTTAACCCAAAATAATATAATGGAATGGGAAAATGCTTTGAAAACACACACACACACATACACAAAACAACTTTAAGAAACAGATAAAAAAAACACGCAAAGCAAAACTGTCATTACAATTATTTTTGATGGCAAACTTTGATCGTGTAAACGGGTCTATAGAGATGCGAGTTTGGAAAGGCCGCCGATTTGAGAATATCATAAAATTGGACCGTGATTTGAGATAACGACGTCAGTGGACGCCGATTTGATGAGTGGATGTCGATTTGAATCCGGACGTCGATCTGAGTCTATCATATATCTAAATTCAGTTATCGATATTAATTATTCCAATTTTCATTCAGTAGTTTTCACAATACTACAAACGAAAGGAACTTTTTTTTCTTTAAAATGACTGCTTTTGCATATGTTCTAAGCTCGCTCGGTGAATTAGTGGTTTGACACCAAATACAAATACAAGATGAATAAAATCCAGGATTCTTTAGATACAATGCACACTTTCGACGAATGGGGTTAAATCTTTGAATTTGAATTATGGTTTTTAACGCAACTTTCAGCAATATTTCAGCTATATCATGGCGACCAGTTTTAGTGGTGGAGGAAGCCAGAGTACCCGAAGAGAACCACCGACCCTGGGCAAGCAACTGGTAAACTTTATTACTTGCGGCTGCAAGTCGAGTAGACCTTTTATTGTAACATACAAAGCTGGGCGCGAGCGCACGCCGTATTGGTGATAGGCTTGTATGAGTTGTTAGATCCAACGACCTAACTCATTGAGCCACCACCCCCCCTTTCCAATCTTTGAAAACATGTTAAAGATAGTGTCTCGCAAGTCCTGAATTGCAAGGAAAACAAGGAGACTGAGATTACAATGAGCTATTAAAGAAATCTAGATTCAAAGTATTCACAGAAGAAATGGCTTTTGATAAATTATCTCAAAAGACAATTATACTATCCTATCTTTACGGTAAAATGAGGGAGTTAAAGATTTTTAATACGTCACAATTTGTCACCTAACTATTTAGTGAATGGTAATCTTACAGTGAAATGAGGGAGTTAAAGATGTTTAATACGTCACAATTTGTCACCTGACTATAATTAGTGAGTTGTAATTATACCATCTAATCTTTACAAACTCAGTCTAATTTTGATAGACACTGAAGAGGGTCATTTGTTGATTTTGTCCATATTATTTTTGTAACATCTTTATCGGTATCGTTGCACAATCTTCTAGACTTACATATATATATAAACGTCTAAAATGTAGCACAACATCAACTAGAGGCTCACAGGAGCCTGTAATCGCTCACCTGGTTTTCAATCTGACATCTTAAGTTGATAAAAATTGGGGGTGTTGCACATAATTTTGAAAGTGGGCCAAAAGATTATTTCAACTCAAATTTCTGAGCAAAAGATTTTGATGTGATTTTTATATCATAATATTTCTAAACGGAATTAACTGGTTGAAAAAAAATCTCAGAAAAACCCAAATTATATGTTTAACTAATCATTGCCATGTAGCTGCAGTTAAAATTTGAGTTCATTTTGATTTGTAATAAAGCAGAAATTGACAACTAAAGAAATTTTTATTTCTAGTAACAGCAGCCAATTTGAATGGAAGGTGAGGCACAATATTGAAAAGGGACCACCCAAGGATCATCCCAGCCAAATTTGCTAATAGAAATATTTCACAGAAAAACCCGGAAAATATGTTAAACTACTCATTGCCATGTAGCTGCAGTTACAATTTGAGCTTATTATGATTTATACTTAAGCAGCAATGGACAATTGAATTAATTTCTATTTTTAGTAATAGCAACCATCTTGAATCGAGGACAGGGCTGTCGGACATAATTTTGAAAGGGACCCACCCACGGACCATCTCTGTCAGGTTTGGTGTAATTTGGTTCAGCGGTTTCACAGGAAAATATTTAAATGTGATCTTTTATAGAAAATATGCCTAATTTGCATGATCGGTATAAATCGGTTGAAAGAAAAAATTCACAGAAAAACCCGGAAATTGCAAACCTGACGTTCCACTCAGCAAACATCTCAGATCGACCGGCCACCATGATTCTTTCGGCAAACTGAAGGTCACCATAACTGACCATAACCCCAAGTAGGATGATAAAACCACAGGCACTCGAATTCCGGACCCCCCCCCCTTTTCCTCATTTTGGTCCTCCCTTCCGCGATTATGGTATGGATCTTTGTCTGGAAGTACATCTTTGTGCCATTTATCCATATTTCACAACATTTAGTGTTACAACTCTCTCGTTCTACTAACTTTTGTTTCTAGGTCAAGCTGCCGTTTTACTTAAATAAACCTAAAGGTAAGAAACATTCGTCAAAATACGAAGAGGGAATCCTCCCTTCGACTCGATATTATACAACAACGCGCCACTTTTCAAAAGAACCTTCGCGTGTCCTCGTCTCAAAAATGATTTCCCTTCATTCCTATCTAGTTGATACGTACGAACAACAAATATTTATTGATGAAATTCAAGTTTATCCTCGACGACATATCCAATTTTCCTCCACTCGTGCTGTTTCAGGAGATTTACCGAGCATATTTCGTTTCGAGTTATTTCATTGGTCGGAAAGATTTTCGGAACTTTTTTAGCTTGTTCTTCGCTACGCACGGCCAATCCATTTCGTATCGAGAGGCCTATTAGGCGGGAGATTTAAACCGCAAAAAAAAGTGGAAAGTAAACCTTTTCAGCCAATATGCTATAAATGCACCAGAAAAAAAAGACAAACCTAGTGACATGGTACGAATATTGTTTGAAATGGAAAAATGCACTTCAAACAGAAAGTTTGACGGACGACCATTTAATCACTGAAATGATCACAGAGACACTAGTGTATATCATAAAGCAAAAAAATCAACTTTTTTGTACCTAGGCTGATCACAAATAATTAATAACACCTCCGCCCCCCCAAAAAACCCCTCTTAATGCAATTTCTGATGCCCAGATTTGATTTAAACAGTTAAAATAAGTAAAACATGAGGTGTCCATTTTTAGTACTACATGTTTCAATAAACCAATAAAAAATACAACACAAATTCCCCCCCAAAAAAGGGTACATCAGACCCAAAAATAACACGACGTGTCTAGGTGCAAAAACATTTTTGTGAGTAATTACCCCCCTTTTTTTTACATCCACAATTTTAGGTGTGTTGTTCAAACCAGACTTTTTGGTATATTTCTTTCATCTACAGAAAGAATTAAAGATCAAACTTTGTTGCGATACTCATGAAAAGTTATAATTATGTTATTTACCTGGAAAAAAAAGAATCGATATGGGTAAATGTACATCATATATATTGTACATAAAACAAAGTCCGGGGTTGTCTCATTACTCCGACACTCATAACTCTGACAGTCATTACTCCGACAGTCATTACTCGTTAATACTCCGACCATGCATCCCGGGCTGTATCATCATATCCAATCTAATCCCAACTCCAAACAACTATAGGATAATTGCACGGAGTGGATATTGAAAATATGATCACGAGTGCCGCAAAACGCATCAGATTAAACGAGTGTGCGGAGCTTGCTAGCGTTTCGGCATATATTCAATATTCACGACGTGCAATTGATTATTATATTTATTTCATTGACGAAAATAAAAGATATAGTCGAAAATTTAGATGAACTATGTTTTCAGTGTTTTAACCAAACTTGGCACAGTTGTTCCAAAGGTCTCATTTAAGTTGTGTTACTTTGTTTCGGATTTGTCTAAAAACATGGCTGTCATGAGATTCTGATTGGATCATTTTCAGGAATCTTTTTCTTGATAACCACTGCAGGGGTGGATCCAGGATTTCAAGTTAGGGGGGAAGGGGTGCACTTAAATTTGTTGGGGTATTTCGTGAGAAAAATCACGATTTTACGCCAAAAAAAATCATAATTTTTTTCCAATTTTAAGGGGGGCGCCGCGTGCGCCCCCACCCCTCCCCCTGGATCCACCCCTGCACTAAACGGATTTGAATGAAATTTGGTGTGAATGTTTCTATGCAGGTCCTTAACAAGTTTTGATAGTATTGGGGCCATTTACGAATTTCCAAATGACCACTTGTGAAGGTCAACATTTTATTGAAACTCTATGGGAAACAATATTTTCATCAAGTTCTCCAGAAACACCGAACAGAATACTACCAAACTTGGCACATTTGTTAATTTTATGTGTGTTTACAAGTGTCCTGAGCGGAGTCAATAAAGAAGTAAAGGAAAATAACAACAACAATCCAAATCCAATCTTGGCCTTTTATATACAAACCCGGCGAGCACAGACAACAATCTAAAGGAAAAAAACACACACAAAATTTCGAGCCCAAATTAGTTCGACCGAATGCGAGTTAAGCAATTTCTGTCTGAAACTGTTGCAATGCACCCGCAGTATTGGTCGCCGGTAGTATGGGTCTCGTCAACAAACCCAATTCCGTACGCATCTGATGCAATGGTAGGTAGGTGTCGCTCAACTATGAGACGAGTTGATAACTTGAAAAGTATAGGCCATGTATTTTTGTTATCCTGAATTTTGAGGAAAATATGACGGGAATCGAAGAAACAAACTAATCAGAGAAAACATTTTGATTAGATCTAAATTAAATAATATTTTCTATTTAAAAAATATTTGGTTGTGCCGCGCTGAAAAGCTTTAAAAACAATAGCGCTGCATACGAAAAAAACTTCCGACTCCGGGATAAAGACCACGCCCCTTTCAAGTTAAATGGGCAGTCCCGTACTGCATTTGGATTGCTAAAAGCGCCAGAATTGCAAAGACTATCGGTCACTCTCTAAGTATTAAGAGTCGGAGTAATGATGTTGGAGTAATGATTGTCGGAGTATTGAGTGTCGGAGTAATGACATTATCCCCAAAATCCAACAACATTCAAGGAAACAGCCATTTCACAAAGGAACAGCATATTAACTGCTGCTTTTCTTCTGGAATCTTCAACAACAAACCAATCTATACCTAACAGCATCATCTACTCTCCCTCACCCCCCTTTTCCAAAAAAAAGAAGAAAAAAAAATGATCATCAACAGAGTCCTAGATTTAATCTGATGTGTACTTCTCGTGCTTGTTCCTTGAAAGTTTTGCCAAAATAACAGTATTTTTGTTGAAACTTGATATTTTCACCAAATGACATTGTCAGTTAGAAATATATTAAATCCAAGACTGAAATGTAAATCTGAAAATAGATTTAGTCCACTGAAACCTAAACCAACAGAAAATTATATATCAGAGTACAGATTGATAAATATCCGTTTTCCTGAAATGAAAAATATTCGACAGTGGAAACTTGGTACCTCGAATTAGAAGGGATCATTCATATGTTCTAGAAATGCATGCTGTTCGAGTTATTGCTGGCAAATTATATGGAATGATTTCACCTGCGGGACTAAAAAAGTGAATTGAGAAATGGATGGTGTTCGAACCATTCGCGTTCGAGAAATCAAGATTTAACTGTAGTTGAATTTGAACATATGTCTATTTGCATTCAGTAAAGGTAATAAGATTTGATTTTGATTTGAGTTTTGGTGTTTTAACGCCACTTTCAACAATATTTCAGCTATATCATGTCGACCAGTTTTAGTGGTGGAGGAAGCCGGAGTACCCGGAGAGAACTCCGACCATGTGCAAGCAATTGGTAAACTTTATCACTTGCGGCTGCGAGTCGAGTGCACCCTTTTTTGTTATTTACAAAGCCGGGCGCGAACCCACGCCATATTTCATGAATTTTTCAGACTCATAAAAGTTGTTTGAAGTACTAAAAATGCACACCCTCATATTTTACGTATTTTAACTGTTTAATTCAAAACTGGGCATCAGAAATTGCATTAAGAGGTTTTTTTTTGTGGGGGGAGGGGGTGTTATTAATTATTTGTGATGAGCCTAGGTACAAAATGTTGATTTTTTTGCTTTATGATATAATCTAGTGTTCCTTTCTCTATGATCATTTCAGTGATCAAATGGGGTCGTCTGTCAAACTTTCTGTTTGAATTGCATTTTTCCACTTCAAACAATATTCTTACCATGTCACTAGGTTTGTCTTTTTTTTCTCGTGCATTTATAACACATTGGCTAAACAGATTTACTTTCCACTTTTTTTTCGCGGTTTAAATCTCCCGCCTAATAGGCCTCTCGATACGAAATGGATTGGCCGTGCGTAGCGAAGAACAAGCTAAAAATGTTCCGAAAATCTTTCCGACCAATGAAATAACTCGAAACAAAATATGCTCGGTAAACCCCCTGAAATAGCACGAGTGGAGGAAAGTTGGATGTGTCGTCGAGAATAAACTTGAATTTCATCAATAAATATGTGTTGTTCGTACGTATCAACTAGATAGGAATGAAGGGAAATCATTGTGGAGACGAGGACAAGCGAAGGTCCTTTTGAAAACTGGCGCGTTGTTGTAAAATATCGAGTCGAAGCGAGGATTCCCTCTTCGTATGTTGACGAATGTTTCTTACCTTTAGGTNCTCGGTAAACCCCCTGAAATAGCACGAGTGGAGGAAAGTTGGATGTGTCGTCGAGAATAAACTTGAATTTCATCAATAAATATGTGTTGTTCGTACGTATCAACTAGATAGTAATGAAGGGAAATCATTTTGGAGACGAGGACAAGCGAAGGTCCTTTTGAAAACTGGCGCGTTGTTGTAAAATATCGAGTCGAAGCGAGGATTCCCTCTTCGTATGTTGACGAATGTTTCTTACCTTTAGGTTTATTTAAGTAAAACGGCAGCTGGACCAATCTGGAAACAAAAGTTAGTAGAACGAGAGAGTTGTAACACTAAATGTTGTAACATATGGATAAATGGCTCAAAGATGTACTTCCAGACAAAGATCCATACCATAATCGCGTGAGGGACCAATTGATGAAAAAAATGGGGAGTCCGGAATTCAATTGTCTGTGGATAAAAGCAGACAGGAAAGGGAAAGCTTCTGGATTAGAAAACTTAAGACCTTATCACCGAATGGAATCACTGAGAAAAAATAATATCCTTTCTTGACTCTCATTTTTGTTGGTCTCCTCCAGTCCTATTAGAACATACAGTTTGCTCAATTGGCCCAAAGTATATTTTCCACACTTTGGTGGAAAGTTATTGTGAATGAGTTTGGGTATCATACCGTTTTAAAAAATATTTTTGACAAATAATATTGTTGAGAGTTCATTTTGATACATTTACCAATAATGTCTCATTTTTATTTTTATTTCTAATTTAACATTTATTTAAATGAGTAGCCCTATTGTGTATTTATATCATTGTTATTGTACTTTCATTAATTTATATGCAAGATTTCAATTCTTTTATGTATGTTATTTCATATGTGCAATTTCTGGTTCTTTTGTCCCGCGCATGCAACGTCAAAAACTTTTTTTTTAAATTAAGTCGTCATATTGGCTCGGAATTTTATTTAAATAGACATTGATAAAAGTCCCTCGGTGGGACGAAAATGTTGTCATTCAACGAAGTGTTTAATTCTTTATCATTTTGTTTTGTGTACTTGGTGTTGTTTTACAAACCATTTTAGATGTTTATAATTTTGTTTTACTTGTATAATATCTCTATACCGTAAGATTGATCGTTGGCTGGTTTTTCAGACGTTGTATATATATACAAACGTCTAAGCAAGTGACAACCATACATAATATCTGTCCCACTGGATCTCAAAGTTACTTGTGATACTAGGTTAATACTAAATATTAAATATATACGTCTGAAAATGAAACCAAACAGAGTTAGAATTATATTTTTGAGCGGTCAAATTTTTATTCTTCCCTCGACAAGATTTGAACTCACACCATTGATACACTGCAGCACCAATCGCTTAGCCTTAAGTCCAGCGCCCTACACCAATCGACCACATAAAAATGGAGCTTCAATAATCGAAGTGTTACCCTGTCTCGTAAGGAAAATCTAGAGATAGACATAAGACATGTGTCTAAGCGTGTGTAGATGGTACATATATAGCATTGATCGCGTCATCAATTTGTGGAATGTGCATCACGTGATGCGTAAATAGAAAAGTGTAGTACAAACAATGGCAGCGTCCGAGAAAATATACACGATTTTAAAAATATTCAGGCAATTTAAAAATACAAGTGTTCTGTACAGAAGTGATATGATCCCTTTCTCTTTCAAAAATATCAAGTGGGTAGCATGTTTTCCCCTTTTATATCATTTTTATTGATATATAGCACTAGTAACTGCCAAATTCTGTTTTCGTTTCCTGAAATATTCTCTTTTCAAAGAAGAAACTAAACTGTGTGTCAGTCTTCTGACCATACTTATTGGCAAGCATAAAAGTATATATATGCCTCATAATCATTTTGGCAATTTAAGAATATTGCATCATGCTGTTATTGCGATCTCCCGGGAATTTCATACATCTTGACTTACGGGTAATCCGAACTTCCGATAATTGATTAAATATTTGAGAGGAATTTCCACACACCATAATTTTTTTTATTGATGATAATATATATAAGAATTCATATTCTCTTACAAAAAAGAATAAATTACAACACTGAGTTTAATTTCGTTAAACAGAAAACAATATACTTTTTAGAGATGGAAATCGGCACTTTTTCATGCAATCGAATCACGGCTATAATTTGTCATACTTGAAACGGTGTATATGTTGATGGTATTGGGTCCGGGTGTTGATCCGTAGGACCCTGCCCTCCTACAAAATGTTTGGAACAAATATACAAAATGTACGTCCACATGCCTGAATCCAACGTTGACATTTTTCCTTTGGCTTCGCTTTGGTTTGGGAAACGGGATCCAAAAGACACCTTTCATGTGTTCATATCTGAATATCTACACTATGTTGCCAAAAGTATTGCGAGTGTTTTTTTTTGTACATAATATAAACAGGATTGTTAATTTTTAGGATTTAATATTTAGTTGAAATATATAGGAAAATCAAAGTCAATTTGTATTTGTTATGTTTAAATTATGTACACATGAAAACCACTCATATAATCATAATGAGCAAATAAACAATCAAAATATAAACAATTATGAATGTTTTGGTGTAAAGTTTGTTGAAATCTATCCAGAAATGACTTCACAATAATATTTTGAAAAAAATATGGTTTTGGTTGATTATACAGCGATTTGTTTTACATGTTGCAAAATGTTTGGCAGAATACTGTACTATCGCATGTTCCGTAGGAACAGTGTCTTGTAGAGCCGTGGGATTTCTTTTTTTCTCCGACAAAGTTCTGTTTTTCACTCGATTCTGCATTATCGGCTCTTGAAATATGTAGTACAGACTGTCATTGTTTGTACTACATTCTGAAACCGAGTCCGAGAGATAATTAGGGGAATCTATTTTAGCGCTTATCAGTAACTGCCGATCTCTGCTATAACTTAATATTATAATTTGACAGAAATCTAACTCAGCAATTTGTAATATATTGCATAGGATATGAAGATTGCACTATACAGTCACAGGAAATAAAGTATATTATACAAACGTCTAAGCAAGTGACAACCATACAATATATCTGTCCCACTAGATCTCAAAGTTACTTGTGATACTAGGTTAATACTAAATAGTATATATATACTTCTGAAAATTGGTACACTGCAGCACCAATCGCTATATATAATCTTTAGGAAAGAAACAAACCTTACTTAGTTGAGTGGTTATTAGATGAATATTTTCTGCACCGAAAGTTAGTTTGCCATTCTAATAATGTCAGAACTATAACATATATAACAATATATATGCTGATGCTTATAATATAACATTACATTTAAAAAAAGAAATGATTGAATGAAATGAAAACAGGGTCGTCTTGGTCTTGGTCGTATGGTAGTTGGATTTACCGCTACCTATGCAATCAATGCCTAACACCACGTATGCTATGAGTTCGAATCGCGCTCATGGCGATGCGTATTCAATACAACATTAAGTGATAAAGTTAGTCAGTGACTTGTGGCATGTCGGTCGTTTACTCGAGTCCAGGTACTCTGGTTTCCTCAAACAATAAAACTGACCGCCACGTATAACTGAAATACGGTAGAAATGGGCTTTAAACACCATAACCCTAACCCATAGCTACATCATGTCCAGCAAGAGTGCCTATACTCTATGGGTGTCAAACGCAACATGCACCAATATTAAAGGTATATTATAGAGGTCAGTGTTATTGTTGGAGAAAACGGGATTCCTTAGAGAAAGAAACCGACCTTCACCGGTAACTGACAATAATATGGATATAACTTTGTATCGAGTACAAACCATTAGACAGAATTTATCACATAAATGTATCCCTATTCTGATCAGTGTACAGTTTGGTACATCAATATATTATTTCGATTTTTGTAAATCATACAATAATTTGTTGGCTTTTGCTTCAATTCTTCCGATCTATTATTTTTCTGCACTGTGTGTACTATGAGTCAATCAAAGACATGTACATGTAGTCTGATTACGTGCGTATACACAACATACATCTTTTTCCAGCTAAAGGTTAATAATACCTCTGTTTATCTATATATTGTCAAACAAAACGTCGTGATAGCCGGCATATTTAGAATTAGAACAAGATGGGAAAGAAGAAATAAGTTTTCAATGAAATCATAGTTCTCCGAATTTTACTCAGTATTTCTTTAAAATATGTAATACGTACGGTTCGGGATACACATAAAAAATATATGAATACATTTCAAGGTGAACTGTCTGCTTAAAATCATTTGTTTTCACTCAATCTATAAATGTTTTTATCTACACTGTGGTTTTAATGATTGATCAGTTGATATTTTCGTTTGCATGCGTATAGTGGTGTCCAACATGTCATGACTATATAATTAACATGCCGGGTGTGTTATAAGAGGCAGGAAATGCTCACCCTTCGCGAGCACCAGCTGACCAGGCCCCGGCGCCACAAAACTAAAATATTCTGAGAATAAAAATATTCTCAGAATGAAAAT
>MJUT01038076.1:106011-122879 GCA_002080005.1 Gigantidas platifrons
CCCCCCCCCCCCACTCTCATCGAACATACACACCAAATAAAGTTATTTCCCCCGGTTTTTAAACTCTGATCGAATAACGTTATTTCCCTCGGTTTACAATCTCAATCATCAAAGAGTCACACCGATTTATGTCGTAGCATCGAATTGAGAAAACACGATACAAACGACAAGGGTAGGTTTTCTAAGATCAAGCTCTGTTTTACGCGTTATTATTCTAAAAATAAAATTATTACTTATCGTATATAATCATGAATTAAACACAATTAAAGACATTGATCAATAAAAACATCTACGTAATTCCGTTCTTCAATTATTATATCTGTTGAGGTTTACACTGCCATGTGTATTTATCATTTCGGGTCAAGCTAAATGGGCATTGCGTGCGATGGATATTTGATATGCCTGTTGTTCTTGTGTATATTAAACTTGCAATCATCCGATGAATTCAAAACATATGACCCTAGCGCGTGTGATATCAAGGTCAAAATCGTAATTGACTTTTCCTATTTAAACGACATGGATATAAGCGTCTTTTTTAAATCAAACATTGAGAGTTTTAAGGGTTAAAAACATGGATTAAAAAAATGGGTGTGAATAAAAATATCAGTATTCTAATGCTTTTTGATTGTGTACGGGTGAATACAAGTCTTGGTTTTCATTTGAATCTGTAAAAGTGAAAAGGGGGGAGGGTATATATGAATTGATCGATTCTCGAAAAATATGTTAATACTTTTCACATGGGGATTGTAAATGAACAAAAACTAAAGACACGTACGTGAGTCATCGAGTCGAAAGTATGTATTTTTTTTATTTTTTTATTTTTTTTTTTTTTAACATTTAAGAAAAAAATAATTTTTCAATTTATTTTTTTATTTTTTCAATTTTTTTTATTTTTAAAATGTTTGTGACATCCTTCTGTTTTTAGACATCACGCGCTCGGGAGGGCGGAATGTGATGAATCATATTGCGTCGAAAAGGGGACCATATTTTGTCGTCGGGGGAATTTTTTGTACCATGACTCATACTGGTACGTCATCATGACCATATATGAATATACATTTTTTTTTGTGACGTTAGTTCCGGTGTGGGGTGAGATTATGCCCTTATAGGGTATAGGGGCGGGGCATACCCATATTTGGGAACGCTGCAACGCGCGGGTTTTTTGGGTGACTAAAAAACTTCACACCATACTACTTATGTTAAACTACTCATTGCCATTTAACTGCAGCTATAATATGAGCCCATTTTGATTTATAGTGAAGAAATGTTTCTTATAAGTAACATTAGCCATCATCTTGAATGGTTGGGGTGGGATTGTCGGACCATCCAAGCTAAATTTGCTTTAACTTGGTTTAGTAATTTCAGAGGAGAAGATTTAAATGCGAATGCATACGATGTACGAGGGAGTCACAACGGACGTGAAGTAATGGCGAAAGGTCATATGGCCTACCTTTGACCAGGTGAGCTAAGAAGGTATATTGCTGGTTCTTCCATTTGTTCAACAACAGAAATGTCAATAACTATGACGTCGAAAAGGTACTATAAAGTATAATCACGTCTACTACGAATGAACAAATGTGGATATTAAAAAACTCGAACGACTTCTGGAAAATTATAATATATCCAACATTTGATTTTCATCCACTTTACATCTCGATTCCGCGTGAGGATTTCAAAACATGTTTTAGAACAGCATGCATAACCGATTGTACTATATAAAAAGGTGAGCAGCATTACACGTTCATAGCTTTGAGTTATACAGGTGTATACTGTTATTACAGGAACTCATGCATCGAACAAACGTGGACTTCCTCACAAACAAGGTACACAATTGTGAGTATTCTCAAGTATATAATATGACTGACAATTTAACCTGTGAACAATATTTTGAAAACAACTGTGTTCAAAGACCATGGTTGAAGAAATCTCAAGCATTGTAGCACAAACCATTGGTAATTGTATGCGTTATTTCCCTCAAAATCCACCATACAAAAATGTATATCAATGGACATTATGACAATTGTGAGCAGAAGAATGTATTTAGAATGTTGGATAAGAACTAAAACAACAACCGAATCTCAAAATAAGAACACTAAGTACAGTTTAATTAATTACTAACATCTCCTGTTTTAAAACAAAATATGAAGCACTGATTTGTGAAATACTAAAACCAAGGTTCATCCACCTCTGATGTCGGCAACCTTAGCAGATTTTGACTACCCTGTTTAGCCACTTCTCTGTCTTGCTCCCAAGAACGTATAAATTATATTGCTTTCCAATCTTTTGATTTTGGGCGTAGCTTATGAAGGCTATTCCGGAATGTAATATGCGTGTGAGTTAATGATGATTTTCTCTTTTCCTTCTATTGTAATATTTCACCAATACAGATTGCTAAAATTTAAATTTGATAGTGTATATTGTCAGAAACAGATGTGCGCTTTTTGCTTTGAAAGAAAGGAAACCATGACACATATATTGTCTTATTATTGTACACATGTTCATCTCTTATGGCTTCAATTTCCAAACAAAGTGTGTTATAACAATTGATGTATCATCAGGAACCTGTAGTCTTGTGATACTAAATTAATGAGTTTTGTGTTGTGATGTTCGCTACGACTGCTGCATAAAAACGATGTTCTGTTCGTCTTTACCTCTAGTTATGCGTAGGAGGGCTTATGTCTTATTTACGTTAATTGCTTTTGTTTACGCATAGTGTACCTTATGACATCGGTTTCTCTGAATTGTCCATTTTTGATTATATTTATTCTTTAATCCCTCTTGTACAGAGATATATAAATAACAATGTTCAATTATAAATTACAAAATTGGACTTAAATATCCGCAACAGTTCTTTTAATTGAGAATACAATAATAATAATAAAAAACACCATTTCAATCAATGGTCTTGTCGGGAAAATAGATGCAGAGTATCACGTAAAAAATTGGCACAAATGTTTATATACGTATTTACATCGTCTTTTATATCTGGACAATTTGTCGTTAAATTCTGTACACGTCCTAGAAGTATGTACAACAATTCTTCAGTCGACGAAGAATATGTGATGTCCGTTACGATTTCCGCATAAAACGATGTTCGGTTCGTCTTTACCTCCAGTTGTTTGTAGGAAGGCTGATGTCTTATTTACGTTAATTGTGTTTGCTTGCGCATAGTGGTGTCCAACACATATTGTGTTGTTTGGTTTTTGTTTTGTTTTTCTGCGTCTTGTGTACCCTATTACATCGGTTTTTCAAAATTGTCCATATTTGATTGCCCGTTGGGTAACAAAATGAAACACCATTTTCAGAGAATGCATGGAACCGATTAAGAATTATAAGAAACTAGAATTTGACAATTTGACTCCTTGTATCTATGCACGCAAACACAATAAAATATTAAAAGGAATAAATGGAAAGGAATTTTGTTCATGCTTCAGTAATACAAAGATATAATAGCCAACAATCGTTTCTCAAAAGTATTTGGAAACTATATATTTCATATAAAACTATAGTTTTTTTCAAATTATTTTTAAAGTAAAGATCTTGTGAGCCAAAGGCTTTTTTCAAAATCAACTAGAAAAAGTATGCCTTTATATATTTATATATAGCTTTTTCAAATACATGTGATAAAATGTGGATGTTTTCTCCTATAAATAGCCCCTTAATAAAAACTGTTTGAATATGGTATACTAAATTCAAAATAATAACCTTTTCATTCCTCCTTATGGGATTATTGTTAGCTTTTCGGAATCAATTGACCTTCATCAAATACACTAAAAGCCAAAATATTTTAAAGCTAAATAATATTAAAATCTTTGGGAGCAAAAAAAAAACAAAGGGCAGAATAGCCAAAATCGGCTATGGTCATATATACCTGAGGCAGGTGTACCTTAGTATTAATAATAATTACATGAATTTGGAATTGTAAATTTCAATAAGAAATATATCTAATAAACCACGTCAGTGCCGAAACACTGACTTATGGGTGGATGATGCTCTCGGGGACTAATAGTCCACCAACAGAAGTATCGACCCAGTGTAAATTTCAATGCCTTTGTAAGCAGCAAACTAAGTAGGTAAATCACTTTATTTATTCAAATGGTAAATAAGCAAATTGATCTTATAAAAAATATCAATTATTGCTCCAACTTACCTCATACTGAAGAGTGACTGTAGGAGCTTGCTCAGAATACAAGCACCCTAAAGTAACATTTCCATCTATGTTTGTATCTACAGTTGTATGTGAAGTCAATGTAGTCGAAACTGTCTGTGGATATGCTTGAATGTAAAAATTAAATCAACTATTAAAATTGAAAACAACGTATATATTGGCTCCATTTATTTTCTTTTAGAAATGGAGAAATGAAGATAACCGTGGAATCTTCAAATCATTTAAAAATGATGCTAGAACATTCATAGCATAATATATATCAAATGTTTTAGTAGTTTGGAGAAGAGGACTGTTATGGCAGGTTGCTGATTATTACGTGTTAGATGTCCATTTATTAGTCGTCTTTTAATATTTTTTATAAGTTTTTTTTCAAAATTGTTTGTATTGATATGAAAAGAAATACAGTCTAACACAGAGTCAGATACGATTTAAATCTTACCCAATGGTGTCTCAGATTTTACGATCTTTCACCTTTCACGGTGCTTGACTCTTTTTCTCACCATTTTCTACCGTGTTTGTTTATTTGTTGTATACGTTTAGCTGAAAATGATCTCCCTTTGACAGAATTCTAAGAAAAGTAGTTCTGAAAAATGCGAAATGTGGGTCAAATAACTTTTTATTGTTTTTTATCGCTGTTGTAGTAGTATTAAAGATACGGTCTATATATTTTACTATGAAATATATTTAAAAATACTGCCAAGACACGGATGTATATCGACAATTTAATTCAGCAATGGAAAACAATTTTTCGGGAAAACGCTCGTATAGGAGTCTGCGTAAAATAGAAAAATATATTTCACCAAAATTAACGGACTGCTTTATTCAAGAGGTGACAAGTTTCATCAATTCCACCAATATCCTTGAAACGAGCAATCACATCTCATCTTAACTAAACTCACTGAACACAAAAATTACCACGACATATGACGCTTGAATTTCAGACACAAAAATGTGGCAGGAATAAACCGCTTAATATGATCCCAATTCCCCTCTTCATCAATGAATCTCTAACGGCAATACATATATAAATATTGTCCGTTGTGAAATATTTGAATAATAAAAATTGTATCAGGTTTTTGCAAAGGTTGTCCGTACAAATCCAGATTGCAGTATAATCCCATATGGGAATGTAAACACACAAACATGTATAAAGCATACACATATTTATCAATTGTAAACACCGTTTACCTTCATCATTGTTTTGTTAATATTGCATAAATACTGACGAATCATCTATTGTGTTGTACCAAGACATGACAATCAACTGTTATCTATATGTATGTTAGAGGAATGGATGTTGACGTTGTTTCTATGATTTTCCAATTAGATATTGGAACTGTTCTGACGGTGTTGTATTTTTAAAACATTTGTTTTAGAATCTTTGAATGAATATAATGAGAAGTGTCATCATGCACATTCGCATAGCTACCGATGTAATTTCAAGGTTACGGATCTCTCCACGCATTATCTCTCCTGTGAGTATCAATGCCATTCTTGCATGACCGCTTTATTAATGCAATTGTGTTTCGACATCATGGGTTGTGTTGATTGACATTACGACCAATAAGATCTTATATTTGATTCACATCTGGTGATATGGTAGATCACGGAAATATGTAAATGACCTGCTGTTGCGTGAATTATGTTACTTTGAATGGCCGGTGGTTTCAATTTGGGATACAACGTGTACGCATATCATGTTGTTACAGTTAAGATTATATTTGAAGAAAAACACGGAATGTTGTCGTCCTCACTATGCTCCTTACATCAATTGCGTTCTTCCTGTAGTGCGTCTGGTTGCCTCAACATGCTCAATAAACTGACAATTTTGCAAGACTAATGTACTCGCCTTAAATTACAAATTTGACAATGGAGTTGGTCAAATGACCGATTGAATCGTTGCCGATATTACAAGGATAAAATATATAATTCAACACAAAGAAAACTTGATGTAGCAAAGAGGTGTCTTTTCGCATGGTCATCCTGTCTTCACAAGGCTAGTTTTATAAGACGTGACAAATCGTGGATGTTCGTCACCCTTACTTACTAACATTGCATTTCCAACACAAGATGGCGTGTTCTTATTTTGTGCTCAGTGTTATGAGGTGAGCTGTTAATGTTGATATTTTAGGAATTTTGACCATCACTGTGAAACTTTTGTTTCTTATTAGGACAATTTACACTGGGTTTCAATTATTTTTTTGCTGCCACCTTTCTGGTGCTAAAACTAGCATGCTATCTTTCAGCCATTGTCAATTATCGGCCCGTTACACCATGAAAACTATATTCGAAATATTTTACGACTTGTACTAGCAAACATGCTGTGAGAAAAATCAATTACCGGAAAAACAATTAGCACAGATGGACGTATTTGGCATTTGCCCAGGCGAGCTAATAAGGAATATCGGGACAATGACCAAATATGCAAATTTGGAAGTTTGTTATCTGTTTTTGTGAAATCTGTTTTTGGAATGCTCACTGTTATCTGTTTTTTTTTAAACTATCTTATTCCTTAACTGTTTTTTTTTTGTTGAAATTTGTATTCAAGCCTAGAACAAATGTGTGTTCAGGTTTTCTTGACCGACCTTTAATTGATCTCTGACCTATCGGAGCTCAGGTAAAAAAAATATGAAAAAAGGAAAATGTAAATTAAAAATCGCAAACTGAACATGCGAGCTCATATATTAGATATATTACAATTTTCAATGGGTTTATATACATGCACAATTGTTTTTCTACATGAAGTTGCTGACACAGTTGATTTAACGCCTGTGGTTTAACCCACATGTGTCCTTTTCATGAAGTTGCATTATAACGGCCCCTATCGCAAAGGTCAAACTCTCCTGAATGTGATCAATGTCAAGCGACCGTAAATGATAATCACACTTCACAAGTGTTGCTTATGATTATTTAATAGATACAAACAAAGAATCCAACCTATGCTTACTATATTTATTATATACCTTATCAGCAATAGCAGTAACAATGACAGTTCAGTTAAGCAAGTATTGTATAGCCAATGACTGTTGTTAAAAACTCCAAAGGTTAAAGACACACATAGAATATAGTTCCTAGTAAAAACAGCATCGCAAATAATAATAATAATAATAATGATTCAATAACTAACAAATACAAAGGGGCAATCAAGATCGGACAATCCAGAGAAACTGACAACATTGGATACATGCACTCACGCATACGTTTTAAAAGTAAAAGATATACATATTCGACTACTTACTTGCCCAAGGCACTGAAACTGATATAAACGAAGGTCCATAAGAACATTTCCAAATGCTTGGACTGTTTCGTGAATGTATGAAAGAAAAAATTGTAGTGAACGAATTTGGTTGACTAATACTATACTGGTCTGGTCCATAACATTTATCACCAACAACACATTGGGCAACAATTGCAGGATCTGCTTCTTTATAAAATGCCACATTTCGCGAGTGGTCAGTTGTAGTGCAGGTTAGATTACACACTTCATTTTCTAACGGATCATCACAAGATGTCAAAGATAGTGCTGAAAAAGAAATATAACTGAATTATTAAAAAATAACATTATACATGTATTGCATAATATTCTGATGATTATTTTAAATTGGATTAATGCCAGTCTTTTTGCTTTTGTAAAAATCATAGAATATATTAAGAAAATACAAGTTATCAAATATATCATTAGAGGGGAAGGACCCGGGTGGCTCAATGAGTTAGGTAGTTGGATTACCTAACAACTCATACAAGCCTATCAACAATACCGATTGGGTTCACGCCCGGCCTTGTAATTTACAAAAAAGGTGCACTCGATAAAGTTTACTAGTTGCTTGCCCATGGTCGGTGGTCTCTCCGGGTACTTTGGCTTATTCTACCACTAAAACTGGTCGCCATGATCTAGCTGAAATATTGCTGAAAATGGCGTTAAAACACCAAAAATCGAAATCTAATCATTAGAGGGGCAGGGAAATTAACCATAATGTGATGTTCTATAAACTTAATCACGTATTAAGAAAGTTAAGTAATCACATTGCATGGATATGTAAAAATCAATTATTACATACTCACATAGCTATCTTGAATTTGATTAGACTAAAGAACGTCACATGACATTTGAGATTCCGTTCGATCAACTGCTGGACGTTAGGTCGCATGGTTATGTCAACGCACGCTATAATTATATAATATCACGCGAAGATTTCATACTCCATTGTGAAAATAAGTACAGACGTACTGAATATGGGCTATCACCCAAATAATTATGGCACTTTGTAGAATATTTGATGTAACAAAACAATTATAATCCTTGTAAGAGTGTGATATGACGGATTGTCTCCCCTCGAAAGTTGATGCCACCCTCAGACAAGCCCTCTGGTGACATAATCTTTCTCTGGGAGACAGTCTTTCATATCACACTCTTACAAGGTTGATAATTGTATAATATATGATAACAGGTGTTACCTAACTTGGGATGAAGTCCAATAATTTTGTTAAACAATATTAACTCAGATATATGGACCTATAATTTTTTCAAAGTAGACCGGGGGCGGATGCAGACTTTCTCAAAAGAGGGGGCAAATAGGGGGACCCAAACCCAAATTTTCCGTCGTTTTTAAATGTTTTTCGCCAAAACGGGGATCTGTCGCCTCCTGTAGACTGTGTACCCAATCCGGTGTTGTATAATCCGGTACTTGACATCTCAATTTCATAGAAAATATTATTTCGGACAGAAGGAGGAAGAAATGAAACTATGTTTAATGATATTGTCAGTCCTATGGTATATGTTTAATGGGATAGAACACACTGCGACATTGGGTCATTTTTTAATATTCATAACCGGAAGTAGTTCCAGATTACTGCGCATCAAAATTTCTGCAGCAATAACCCTGTATTGGTTTCCGATGCATCATTTCTTGTACAAGGAATTTAATACATAAGTGATATGGATCTTAAATCAAAATATTGCTATTTTTACCATAGTTGCGAATTCGTCCCATAATATTTTAATAAGTGTTACCTACAATATTAACTCAGATATATGGACCTATAATTGTTCTTCAAAGTTGACCGGGGGCGGATCCAGACTTTCTTAAAAGAGGGGGAAAATAGGGGGACCCAAACCCAAATTTTCCGTCGTTTTTAAAGTTTTTCGCCAAAACGGGGACCGGCCCAGTCCGGTGTTGTAAATCCGGTACTGGATGTTTCAATTTCATAAAAAATATTATTTCGGACAGATGGAGGAAGAAATGAAACTGTTTAATGATATTGTCAGTCCTAAGGTATATGTCTATTGGGCTATAACACACTGCGATTTTGAGTCATTTTTTAGCATTCATAACCGGAAGTAGTTCCAGCTAGAATTTCAACTATGCATACGACATTAAAATTAATGAGTTTATTACAAATATATGAATTGAAAAGAAGGTACGAAACGTCTCACTCTACATTTTTATCCCGGTACGAAACGTCCCGATTTAGGTATGAAACGACTTGGTACGAAACGGCCAGGTTACGAAGCGTCCTGCACCATTCCAGATTACTGCACATCCGATTTTCTGCAGATTTAGCCATGTATTGGTTTCCGGTGTGTTATTTCCGGTGCATGGAATTTAAGCCATTAGTTATATGGATCTGGAATCAAAATATTGCTATTTCTACCATAGTTGGGACTTCGTCACATATAAATATACAGCCTATTACAAGACAACTGTCATACTGACAATATTAATGACGTCTCCCCTTCCTTTCCGGCTAATACGATATTTTCTAGTAATTTCCATTCCGGCAGAAACTCCGGTTTTTTCGTTTATTGATCACGTGATTTGACGTAAACTGCAGGCATCATTACTTCCGGTTTGGGTAGCAACGCCTGACGTGAATGTAAATACAACGTCATGCGCGTCATTTACGGTAAAAATGGAAAGGTCCAAGCTTTCTAAGGACTGGTGCTGTGTTCCTCAGTATGAATCTGATGGAAGGAAGAGTGGGAAGTATGCATACTATAGCATATTCGTTGTCTTTTTTCTACAGCTTGAGGCGATCATCATTCCAATCACACTTTTTTAATAAATATATTATAAGTATATCACATTGTTCAATATTAGGTAACAGTTTTAAATCCGACGACCATATCGGCACTTGTCCGATCTCACACACAACCTGTTTTACACCGTTCTCCGTTATTGTTCTCCTGTTTATTTGTGAAAGTTCGTAGTCATTTGTTGACGTTATTTTCTCTAGATCTAATTCTTGAGCAAGTTCACATAACTTGACTAATTCATGTTTTCTATACAAATGACATGTTATGCCTCTATGCTGTAATTATTCCTTTAGATCGGGAATCTGTCATCGGAATAAATCTACTTGAATATCATGATAATAATGATAAACGTAATCTGCTGACAAACCGGAAGTTTAGATGCCTGTTGTTTGGTTGCTACGATACGCCAATCGTACCTCCAATTTGAAAACCGCTTTAAACCGAAAATACCGTATTGAAGCGTACGTTATCAATATACATTTTCAACAACTATCTACGACTGCTGTCTACAACGACAGCGAAAGGTAAATTGCACGGGACTATATCAAAATGTATTTATAACTTGATTGTTAAAATTCCATTTAATTACTGTTATATCGCCATTTAACGAGCATATTTATCTGAATGTCAAATTATATGTCCTTTTTTCTGTGCATTGTTACGTTGCCTCATTCAATATCAATCTGACTGTCTGTCTGTCTGTATATATGTATGTATCTGTTTTTATTTTTATTATTAAAAAAAAGAAATATTTCCAATTCTGTTAATTTTTTTTTCTTTTTCGAAATTTACGAAAAGGCAATTCGTTTGTTTAATTTTTAACATAATTAACGATAAAGAATTATTAAAAACTAACAATCTCGCATTGAACCCACTGCATGATCAATCTCCTTTTGAGGCAACTAAAAGGTATTGGAAATGTCATATTTTCATTACCATTTGTTGCATTTTGGATGCATTTTGAAAAAAAAAATCAAAGGTATAAAAGATCATCATTTTGTTCACCTTTTGTTTCTGAAAAGGTAGTCGAAATGGCCCACTTTCGTCAACATCAAAGGTGTATGAAATGCCATCTTCCATATGGTTAAAATATAATCAAAAGATGGAATTCCCAATTAACTTTTAGTAACAAAATGTCATTCACATTTCACTTGTTTTTCACCATAATATAAACAAAATGTCATCTGATTGAACCAAAAGATCAATTAAAGTTCACCTTTTTTCACCAAAATATAAACCAAATGTCATCTGATTGAACCAAAAGATTAACCAAAGATCACCACAAAGGTGACCTTTCCAAATTGAAATATTACAAATGGTCATCAAAACCTGATTTTGTTCGGACTTTAAGACGCATTTACTATCTAAGCATGCTTAAGATCTGAAAAGTGTTTAGATTTGAAACATGTCTTACTCAAAAGTATTTAGAAAGCAAACATGTTTATATCACAAAGTGTTTAGAATCTGAATGTACTTACTAGGAAGTGCTTAGAATTTGAACCTGTATTACTAGAAAGTGTTTTAGAATTGAAACATGATTAGCTCAAATAGTCCTTAGATTGTAAACATGTTTCACTCAAAAGTGTTTTGAATTGAAACATGTTTACACCACCCGACAAATGAGGTTTTCATTGTTTTCTGTAACAATGGATTTTTTAAGTTGCCTTCAGATAAACCTTAGAAAAACACATTTATTTGCTGTGTTGTTCATAGGAATGCTCAAGTCAAAACTCTGGGGAGCGTGAAGACTGAAAAAATGGCCAAGGAGACATAGCAGAGATTTTGTTTCAGTTTATTTAACTGAAAATTTGTTAAAAACTGCATAAAGAATATGCAAGAACAGATGCACTGGCCACTGGGCAGATGACATTAATAGTCCAGTAGAAGGGGCATTATTATATTAAATTAGCATTTATGACAAATAAATAGAAAGTTCATAATTTCTTGTTTACAAAAAAGAGTGGACCACTCAAATATAGAGCAATATTGTGTCGTGTCTACACTAGTAACCATATCACTTGAGTAAACTATAGATATATTAAGGAAAAGAACGGAAAATACAAGACACCAACATTTAACGATTTATTCCAATCATGCAATGTATTGGCAGACAACATACAAGTTGACCCACCATTTATATTACTCCGGGTAATTGAGAAGCAAATCAAATGACAATGTATGGCACAATTTTACTATATTTCATAATTTCCATTGCTGACCAAATATTCATATTAAGAACAAATTGGAACATAATTTTAGAATATTTCTTATTTCCTTTGCTAAAAAAATATTCATTTTAAGAATTTACATTAACAAACCTGTGTAGCAAGGTTTAAAAAGTATTGAAATGAGATTTTATGTTGATTTAAGCCTGTAAGAAAACTCTGCGGTATTGATCAGTAGACTGTAAGTGGCAGCTTCACCAACAGCGTTAATGTGCATGCCTTCTTACATATGATCATCCTGTTAGGACAACTTAAAGGTATTGATCAGTAGACTATAAGTGGCAGCTTCTCCAACAGCATTAATGTGCATGTTTTCTAACACATGCTCATCCTGTTAGGAGAACTTTAAGATATTGATCAGTAGACTGTAAGTGGCAGCTTCACCAACAGCATTAATGTGCATGCTTTCTTACACATGATCATCCTGTTAAGAAAACTTTAAGGTATTGATCAGTAGACTGTAAATGGCAGCTTCATCAAAAGCTTTAAATGTGCATGCCTTCTTACATCTGGTCATATTGAACATGGACTCTTTAGATAGTGTGCGACATCTAAGCTCAAAATATGTGGGTAATCCTTCTCTTCAGCTTTCAGAATTAATAAAAAAATGAATCCAAATCTAGATTTACAGATTATTTAACCTGCCTAACTGCTACAGTTGATACCAGTATATTTCTTAATACTTTACACCAGTTTAAAGCAAGTGAAAATATAACTTGTACCACAATAAATCAATAATTAATCACCAATTATTTACAATAATATAAAATATACACATGCCTATTAAAAACCCAATAATAATATATTTACCTCGGCCGTCTGGCCTCGGTAAATATAATGTTCCTGGGTTAATAAAATCCTAGTATCCACCTCATTAAAAGTCATTAATTGTATAATATTCACCACACGCGACATAACGTACGGTGAATATAACATTACAACGTCTTGCACCATTCGAAACCAAAGAAAACGTCGTGATAAAAGCTTATTTTAAGGATAAAATCAACATATAAAATGTGTCACATAATAAAACAATTAATGACTTTCAATTCAATGGATAACAGGATTTATTAACCCAATAATAATATATTTACCTCGGCCATCTGGCCTCGGTAAATATAATGTTCCTGGGTTAATAAATCCTTGTATCCACCTCATTAAAAGTCATTAATTGTATAATATTACTAATATAAAGGCAATATCGAAACGATATTATAGGACCCAGAAACGTTCAATCCTATAGCGGCTGCTCATACAAACTTTTGTAAGCGGAGTAGATGCTTAGAAGAAAATCTCGTATTCCTGTTTTTATATATAAAAAAAAATAATGAGAAAGAAGAATTCTCCCAGGTTTGCAAGTAGTCTTTTCGATTGTCGACCGTTCCCATTTTGAAATCTAAAATTAAAAGAATTATCCTGATTTTTTGGGGGGTTATATAGTAGTTGACATGTAAGGAATGCATCATTATAGACTCTGTTATTAGTCGCGTCAAAAAGGAGTAAACAACAATGTCATCTGTAGCGTCTGTTTGTATTAAACCATATTTATTGCAATAAACTTTTATCAATATGTGTAATGAGGTTTGTCATACGGTCAGAGAAATGCGATAACGGTGAATTACACTCTTATTTTCAAGCCGAAGCACCAATGCACATCTTCCATCTTTTGTTTTCTTCTATTTTTTCACTTACGATAAAAAGATAAGACACATATTTCTCTTACGTTCAAAATTTTACACTTACGACAGGGTAGTTTTACACGTAAAGTTATGACTATTTTTACATCTAAAGGTTATCGTAAGTATTTTTGTGAAACTCTTTTTGACATTTACGACAATTTGTTATCGTAAGAATTTTTGTGAAAAGGGCTACTGGTTCTCGGTTTATTTGTTGTGTTGTAAATAGCGTAACTGTTGGGTGTGGATATGGATAAATCCTACCCGCAGTCTTCCGGGAAGTGTAGTTGACCATTTACACCAATTTGTTGCATCATTGTAAATTGGTTTGCATCACTTTGATGACCTAAAAATCGCGCCTCGGCATAGCAAATATAACACGCGTTCTCAATAACTACTTGCGTATGTATTGCATGGAAATGTCGATGCCAAGAACAAAATCAGTTCTTGTGGTTCGATCTGCGAATGATAGATTTCTGTAGATCATGAATCAATTACACGAACTTCACTTTAAAGCTTAGTCCATGAACTTCGTTTTTCTCTGCATTCGTTTATTGATGGTGATTGCACAAAATGTTATAATGCTCTCTATATAATCGGAATACGTCTATTTATCTCATTGTGAACCATAGTAACACTTACATTGAAAATAATAGCATTGTTATGATAAGATGGGTAGGATCTCAGCCATATCATATGCAACATGGCACTATTTACTGGTAATATGGTGTAGTGTCGTCCTATTTAATTTAAAAACAAGTGCCGAGTAGTTCTAGTCAAACAGAGAAGGCTTTCTGGGGTTTCTCCAGTGGCTAAATAAAACAAGTATCTGTGTGATGAGCAATTGGAAAATACGTCCCAATTTTTTATCTGCCCGTCCGAAATTCTATGACGAATGCGTAGCAAGGGATCTTGGTGTGGCCGAATCATCACAAGTAAAATGTGCAGCAGCTGCCTAAGATGCTCTGTTGTATGTTGTGAGCATCTCGTCACGACCGGGAGAAGGGTTGTATCCATCTCCTTTGTACCATCATCTATTATGCAAACATGTACATAGAAACATGAAGTTATTTCAACATTGAACAAAATGAAAGGGTTTGATTTGTTGGTTTTTACATCTATTCATTGACAAAAGAAATTTCAAGGTTGCTAATCTTAAAGGTGAAAGGCAAAGGTCAACACTTTTTTTTTCAGATTTACACATATTGAGATAGTGATTTTAGTACTTTGATAGAAAATCGTAATAATTTTCAATTTTCTCAAGCGTTTGTGCGAAATCGTCAGGTAAACTTATCTTGGTTAAAACGTGGGAAATATCAATCCAGTTTATTCGGAATTCCTCTTTAAAAATCTCCTGTCGCTTAGTTCCTACCAAAGATGTTTCACTTTCAGTTCCCCAGTCTAGAATGAAAATTTTTAGCAGACCAGCACGAGCTAACCGGGAGGGCGCGAAATATACCAATCTCTCTAGACTTCCCCATTTAAATTATTGAACTAAAGAAATCCCCTTCATTTCATTGGTTGACATGGCTAAATAAATATTTCCGAATATACTAGGGGTTCTCGACGGGTTGTTTTAAATGTAACGTCTCAGAAATCAAGAGGCCAAGTAGGGCAAGATTAAACAAAGTAAAGAAACAGCGTAAATAGTAAAGAGCTGACCCTATAAACGTTACAATACCATATCCCTTCTTTGTTTGCAAAACGGTTGGGCGGGTGGACATTGCTAAACTTACTGTTAATAAAGCTAACGTTAAAAGGTTAAGTATACTAATTAAAAAAAATCGCTTGTAAAAATATACTAAACTAAAACTAGAGGTACTGCTGGACGTAGGAATCCCGCTTTGATACATAAATGGAATAACGTAACTGTCCGCTACGCGGGACTAATACCCCCCTTGTCCCCATCATCGAATTGAGCCAAAACATATTTGGAACACAACTTTTAGACTCATAATTCTGGAAACCTCGATGGACCCATCCACCCTTTCAACATCGGCACATGTGGATCTAACAACATATATGGATGTACAAGTGCATAGTTTTGGGCATAACTCTAGAAAAAAATCCAATGGATCGGGATATGCTACTAATGTGCACATCTTCATATTAGGATCTTGCAATATACTAAGTTTCACAAACATCTCATTAAGCATGTGGGAGGGGTTGTGATGACAAAATGCACGGTGAATTGTATCAAATTTCCAAGTCCAAACGGGCATAACTCTCGAAAAACTTAATGGACCAGGATATACTACTAATGTGCATTTCTTCATATTAGGATCTCGCAATATGCTAAGTTTCACAAACATCTCATTAAGCATGTGGGAGACTTATGACAAAGTGCATGGTAAATTGTCTCAAAATTTCTAAGTCCAAAGAAGCTCAATGGACTGGGATATTCTACTAATGTACACATCTTCATATTAGAGTCTTGCAATGTACAAAGTTTCATGAACTTCTTTATATTTTATATCATTATATAGCATTATTTCTTTATCAAACAACACGGACTCAGCTATGAAGTTGAATGCAGAAAAGTCGAACTTGCGGTTCCAGGAGGTCAAATATGTACTTCTAATTTCAATATGACTTCCGATGTACACATTGCAGAACTGTTTTTGTTTGGAGCCTACCAAGTGTTTTCAATTTCAAAACTGATCAGAAATCAAATATTGCCACTCTGGTTTACTAAGTTTTTACCTAGTTTGGCTTTCTAGAATTGGATGAAACATGGTAGACATATTTTCGTAAGGTGCTGCCCA
>MJUT01038076.1:126156-138747 GCA_002080005.1 Gigantidas platifrons
GGCTCCTTGAAAATGAAAGTTAGGAGACCAGGTGGCGACCATGGTTCAAAAGTTAGTGTATATCCCTGACTTGGCATTTCCTCCATAGCTAAATTGTGCTCATTCATTTCCTTGACTTGGTCCTCCACTTGCTTGGATGCTATAACAGGATTTCAGCTGAATTTTATTATACTACGGTCAAATGACCTAACTCATATAAATTCATTAGGCCTTTCGTCCTGAAAGGCGCTTATTCAATTAGTCAATTGTGTCCTAATTTGTCTAAAACTTATATAAAGTCATTTAATGCATACTTATTTATAATATTTGGAATTGAAAGCCAGACAGGTTTTCAGAGGTCACCATCTCTTTCCAAAAAAAATTAAACTTCAGTGAAAATAAATAGAAATTAAAATCAAATTCCCCAATGAGGAATGAGTCAAAGACTTAAGAGAAGGCTTCCCTAAATAGATTACAAAAAATCTGCTTTGAAGTAAACATTTTGTAGATTTTTTTTAACATAAATAAAGCAAAGTATTTTATTTAAATTCACAGAGATATAAAAAAAATAGTGGATCTTTTCAACCATTTGTCTTAATCAGGAAAAAGCTTGTAATATTTGTCCATTTCAAAGGTTTCAATATTTCCCAAAAACCTAAATCAAGTCCTCTATCGTATTTTGCACAAAAGACATGTTTAAATATGGTGCCAAATTGATATCCGATAATCTTTGCGTGTCCGGTCCGCAGCGATTTTTAATCTTATATTTCATTGATATTTTCGTTTTTTGTCAATGTCCTTGAACTTCATCAAACCATGGAACGATAAATAATATTAAAAGAGTTTCGATCTGGCGTTTCACTTTAGTTTTAATCAAAATAAATTATGGACAAATTGGATATCAAACAGGGCTCTTTTATACAACAAACCCAGTATTTTACACCGGACAGTCGATCCGGTGGAAGGTAAACCAATGTTTGGTTACGTAACCATAAAATGAAAGTAGAATCGTATATTTACATTTACGTGCAGTGAGATCTTTTTAGCTAATAAATGTCGTTTCCCCATTTATCTAAAGATTGAAATTAATTATTTAGTACAAATATTTGTTCCAAACTATAAAAATAGTAATGATAAGCATGAACAGCTATTGTGATAGATGGATTATATTGTCAATTTACACCTTGTTTCCTTTCTGAATCCGCCTTTGATTTTGCTATTTGTCTATTGAATTGGGTGACAACATAGGAAGTATGTTGCATGGCAACAACTTCCAAAAAACTGGATGCTTAATTATTACAATGTTATTGTATTGTGATGTGGCAGTGAAAATATAACTAACCATGTGATACCTGATTGTCTTAAGAAATATTTATACTATCAGAATTTTCAATGGTTCAGCCTAGAACAGTAACTGAATGGGAATTTTTTTTTTCATTTATGAAGGTCATAATACTCGCCAAAATCAATATAAACTTACGATGAAGTGTTTTAACAGCAACAAGAGTAGATCCTTTAACATTTGGTATTTCTAAATATCCTCTATATACACACCCAAAATGACCTGAAATATAAACATTTACTTTATATACATTACAGTACATAGAAAGGCTATCATATCAAGTTTTGTAGACATCAGATCTCATTCATTTCTGTTTTATTTTCAGGTGACAAATGTCATCAGTTATTTAAGATTCTTTGCTAAAGCATTATTTTTACTACGGGGGAGGGTGTGGTTGAGTGGTTCAGGTCGTTGACCACAAGCCTAATACCACTGACATAAGTTTGTGTCCTATTTCACTCTTCAAGTGTTAAAGTTTCTACCCACATACCCAAAGCTGGGGGTTCACTGCACAGGACTTTCTTCTCTCGATAAATACCCATTACATACATAGTGCGGTGGTACAAGACTTTGTATCAGGGCGAGCCTGTTGTGTGAACCAGTATCACTACGAGTCGTGATAGCGATGAGTTGTGATACGGTTAGCTCACGCAACAGAAAAGACCTGATACAAAGTCTTGTACCACCACACTATGTATATAATAAGTTTATCTAACATTTCAATAAAAAAGAATTTTAAACAAATAGCAAGGATTGAATTAAAATGTGTATAATATTCTGAGGGAGACTACATTTTGTGTATGATGTCATATTATTTTTTCCATTCATTCACCAATGTCAGGTTACTGTGTTTTGTCTCAGATTCCAATGGTATGACGTCATGTCAAAGTAGTTCGGCAGAGAACGTCTTGTGCAACGTCGTGCCATTCTTTTATCACCACAGTGTGGTGATACAACATCTTATATCAGACACCTTGTGACTTTTGTTAATTTCAAAGGAAAACGTACATAATGTTAGATAAGTTATAATACATTTGTACTGCTAATAACAGAACTTAATTTGAAGAAAAATCAAGATAAAAGCTTTATATAAATTGTGTTAGGGTTATGGTGTTTAGCACCACTTTCAACAATATTTCAGTTATATCGTGGTGGTCAGTACTATTGGTGGAGGAAACAAGAGTACCCGGAGAAAACTACCGATCTCCTGCAAGTCACTGACAAACTTTATCACATAATGTTGCATAGAGTACACCTCACCTGAGCTGGATTCGAACTCACAATGTTAGTGGTGATAGGCACTGATTGCATAGATAGTTGTAAATTAAATCCAACTACCATATGATCATGACCATGACTGCCCCTATATGTAAACTGGATCCCCTTTCCCACCCTAGTAGTAGTACCTGTATAAATATAATAATAACCATGAAGACACAACATACAACCATTTTGAATCAAAAACAAAAATATCAGTTTGTCATTTTTCTGTTGGAGTATACAAATGTTATTTATGATACAGTCTTCTGTTTACCTTTCCCAATAATTTCTCCAAGAGTGAGCCATTCTCTTTCAATCAGGAGGTTTTTATCTCTTAGTACTAACAAAGTATGCTCATCTAAAACAATTCCACTGGAGGCACCATTATCTAATTCTCCAGACATTCTCTGTTCATTATAGGCTACAAAACAACATTTAAATCAACATATCTTCACAGTATCATGTGTGTGTAATTTGTATACACCTCCCTAACAAAATAGAAGCTATATACTTTCTCTTTGCAGACAAGATTTTTTCCATCAAAGGCTGAAATAAGTCCAACACATAGAGGACCATATTTAATTTTAAGGTAACCATATTGTGGTATTATTTAAAAATATAAAAAAAATCACAAGATCATTGTCAAATTTTAATGAATGATAATTGTAAGCTAAATATAAATTCTAATGCAATTATAGTGTAACATGTAATTTCATTGGCTATCGAGAGCCGTCAAATCTGCAGTTGACAGGCCTGGAGGAATGCTATATTCATATGCCGAATGCACTTGTTTGTAAACAATATGGCTGACCCAGATATTTCCGACTATGAATTTGATGCTGACGACCTGTTGTATTGTATTGTATTTGAAATTTTCACGGCATCAATTGGAGATTTGATGATAGCAAATCGAGTTTACTGTCCATTCTAATGCAATACTGCATTGTTCCAGCTAGAAAATTTGGGCAGAGGGGCACAATCATAGAAAAGAGGGAACTTTTGCACGTTTTAGCTGAATCAAAAGGGCATACTTTATATATTTTGGGTGAAATAATGGTTATGCTATTTTATTTCTTGGTTTCTAATAGCATTTCAATGCAGATAAAACTATATACAGGGTTTTAAGATAATTCAGGCATTTGAGACAGAAGTTATTTTCCATTTTCTTCTGAAGGACAGAGGGGCACATACAAAGGAAGGAGGGGCGCTGTGCCCCTCTATTATATGCTAACTGGGACACTGTACTGAACATAAAAATGTATTTCTGCATATCCCTGGGTCTAAAAATCTCAAAAATTAAAATTCCGGGAAATATTGTTGAACGGCTTTGGCACGTAAACAACGTGACGTCATATGAAGACTTCCAGTTTAAAATGTAAAGATCAGAAGTTATTTGGCTTCGTGTATGGTTCAATTTAGATAGAATTTAACTAAAATAAGTTTTCAAGGTAGGCATTTTAATTATTTTTGTGCATTGTTGTACATATGACATGTAGGATCTCACGTTTTCAAGATGGCAGATCCTTAAACAACTACATTACTATTTTTTAGCGGAAGGAATTTGAAAAGTGCATATATTTCGTCATTTATTTGTATGTTTTCAAACTAGTGTGTACACGTTGGGGGAATTTCATAAATATAGGAATAACAGTACTGTATCTGAAGAGTTTCCGTTGTCAATTGTGGATTTGACGGTCGCAAATATCTGTTTTAATGGCTCCGCTTCGCGCCGCCAGTAAAACAGAATTTGCGACCGTCAAATCCATAATTGACACCTCCAACTCTTCAAATACAGTACTGTTATTCCTTAATTATATGTAGTTTTCCTATGACCACCTCAGAAACTAATTTGATACTGACAATATTTTATAACTTCAATTTAATTCCAGCTAATTTCTATTTTCCTAATATTACACTTACCAGTATTTGCTTTCATAATTTTAAATGGCTGGTCAGTTACAATGCATCATTTTATATTATATAAGTATCAAATTAATTAAAGGCTTGCATTGGTCTTTGTAAAATAAATATATTTTCTTAATTTTCATAATTTATTCATAAAGTACTTATTTATAATTTGACTGATATATAACTGGTGAATAATACATAGTTAGTTGTCTTACGACCAATTGCCTTACACCAATGCAACACTGTGGCTCCCCAAAAAATTAATTAAAAGTGGTTAATTATAAGTGAGTGAGTGATTGTTGTTTAACGCCAACTCAGCAATTTTTCAGCTATACTGAAACAACAGCCCCACTTGGACACATTATCCCAATTCCGAGCCAATCAGTCTTTGCTCTTTCTCCTTAATGCTGCATGCTTAGTGTAGAAGGAACAAATACCAATTTTATAGTCTTTGGTTTGATCTGACCGGGGCTCGAACCCACGATCTACTGCACTCGAGGCGAGCATGCTAACCATTACACCACTGATGCAGTTTTCTCACTCATGAATAATGCATAGTTAGTTGTCTTATGACCAATTGCAACACTTTGGCTCCTCCCAAAAAACTCATTAAAAGTGGTTAATGATAAGTATCAGATTAACAATATAATGTCTTCAATAATGAAATCAGCTGGAAAATAATAAAACCATGCCAGATTTTTTTTGCATGCATCAAAAGATACCACCATAAAAGAATTGACCACATGTATGCTCAAAAATAAACATAACATTTAGTATTAAAGATATTCTGGAATTTATTAAATTAATAGATTAATAGAAGAGTGTTACCATGGATATCAAAATCTACCTTTCTTTTCTCCTTCATTATTATCAGATACTTTTATATTAACCTCAGAATTTTTTTCAGAGATCTTTACCTCAGGAGCTGAAATTTTTCATTTACTTTCAATTATAATACAAAAAAAAAAGAAAAAAAAACATGTATTAGAAAATTTGTCTCCAACTTTAATGGCAGTACAGGGTTTCTATGAACTGATTCTATTTACAATTGCAACATAGTGAATTTATTTAAAGGACACCTGCACTTAATTTGGGTCTAGGACAAAAGCCCCCCTAACAAAAAGCCCCCCAATAATGAAAAGTATAAGTTAACTGATGTTTTTTGTGTGTGTCATATGTATTTTTTTTATCTGTTTCTTTGTTTAACTGTTCGGATATATAAAATTTTCTTTCTATTTTATAACATGATTCAAGACTTTTTTTTTAACCTCAAACCATATTTATATATTTGTATCTTTGCACACATTTTGGACTTATTGTACTGCTATTTATGGAATAACATTATTTTTAAATATTGTTTTTCATAATAAGTTATTTTGGGAACTTTAAGATATCATAAACAATTGAAGCATTTGTTTAAGAATTACAATAACTCTCATCAAGAAAATAACTCACTGATTACTTTTAATAACTTCAATTGTTTATCAATAAAAACAATTTCTGATTAACTTTAGACGATTAATTTCAATTTAAACATTTAAGCAGTGCTTTTTTTTAATTTACACTCTATAAATGAACATAACCATGAACAATATGTGGAAAAAATGTTTTAAAAGTATTTTATTGTTTGTATTAATTCTTTAATTAAGAAATAATTCATGGAAGCCAGAGTTTGTATACAGTTTTAACATGAGTAACATTATTTTCGTACAAATTTTATCCCGAGCGTTAGCGAGGGATAAAATGCAACGAAAATAATGTTACCCATGTTAAAACGTGATACAAACTCTGGCTTCCATGAATTATTTCGATTCTAGTAGGAAAAATCTAACTTATTTTTTAAGTGGAAGTCGGTAATGGAAATGCATCTCATAACAAAATTCACTAACCTTCATGTTTTACAGTTTACAGTTGTTTTTCTTTTATGTATAAATAGACTGTGATGCTATGAAGTTACTGATATTTTCCAATTTAATGGCATTTTGAATTTAGCAACTTAAACAAGTAAAATGCTCACAAAATCTTAAAAATAAATCAGTAACCATGTCTTTCAATGTCATCAGCGTTCCTTGTAAACGACTTCCGTAAGATGTTAAATTTCAAAAGTCAAAGTCCATTGATGATTAAGTATTTATTCCAGAAAAATATAGGTAAAAACAATACGGGCATTTTTCTGTTTGTTATGCACCACAGTGCTGTATGAACACATAAATTCACTAGGGAATTGTGTTTGTAATTTGTTCGTCAATACGCATGAGCGAATTAAAATATATCGTGAGTTTTATCACTGTATTATTTATATAGCCAATGAAGGACGTCATGTTAGAATATATCTTTTAATATCACCATCAATATAAAACAAATGTAATAAGATTCTATGATTATTTCATTATTGGGGGCTTTTTGTCGGGGGGCTTTTGTCCAAGGGGGCTTTTGTCCTGTTCCCGTTTCATTTGTATAAATATAGGAAATTGCAATGGAAATGTTTTTCTTGATGTAACTGGAAGACTCTCCACGTCTTAGGAATTAGGACATGCCTGAGTGAGAAGGTGGTTTTAGGATTTCCATATTTGAATATGTATTGTTAATATAAAATGTCTGAAGCAGCAACACAAATGCTTCTCATTAATTTTAAATGCTCTATCATCAGTTATGTTTTTCTAATGTAGCAAACTGACCCTGTACATGTCATACACACTCTATCATTCAACAATTTGGGTTCAATTTTACATATTTTAACATCAATGATATGGGAGGTTTATTTTTAATAAAGTTAAATACATTTACCATGCACAAACCATGGCAATTTTTTACAGAAATATGTATGTTGCCGGTATCTTACTAATGTCCCAATTTTTAATGGATATTTCATCTGGATAAAATTTACTTACCATTCTGATTATTTTGCATGTCAAATACCCTCTGCCCAGCAGGATCCAGTCCAGTTAAACCTACTTCCCGTCCCGGTGCATACTGTGCTGTATGTTTAGCATTAGTTCTTTTACATGGATTAATTCCTTTTCGTCTCATGATCAACACCAGGATTATAATACAAGCAATAACTAAAACCAAGATGACAGCCATCGCAATTAATCCTGGAGACATGGCAGACGAAGGTGCTTGAATATAGACTAGTTCTCCAATGTCGTAAGGTTTTTGTCCAACTATTACCTAGAAAAAAAGAAAACAAATAATGACGGTTTTTAATTACATCCAACTACAGTCGAACATGTTTGTGTCGAACACTCTTTATTCGAATACTACGGATGTCTCGAAGTTACCGGCCGGTCCTGATCTATTTTCCTATTATTCTATATTATTTCAACACTGTTAATTCGAACATTTTTGAGTCGAATACATTGGTTGTGTCGAACTCTTTTTATAGCCCCAAAATCAGAAAATTATGTAATTTACTCTTTTTTAGTCGAACCTCGAGTCTTCGTGTCTTTTCCTTCACTTCTGTAAATCGAATTTCTTGTGCTATGCAAAGTTATGACTTCCTTTTCTTTAAATCTGTGTCATTGATGAAAATCAAGTGTTTTTATTTCAATTTTTGACAGTACACAGTGTAAACAATAAAAATACACAGATTTGTGTGTTAATTAAACAGCTGATCGATAACAGCATGTCAAGGGCTTAATCAAGGTTCATTGATTCGCAAAAAGGTAAAAATAGCCATCATGAATGGGGTACGGGAAAGGGTGAAAATAAAAACGAAATAAAAATTGAATGATGCACTTTTTCTTGGTCAGAATTTCATTTTACAGTTGAAAACAGATGCGGATAAAATTTAGAAAAAATATTTGACTGAATTATTACATGACATTTACAATGTTCACTTAGAAAGTCGAAAAATGAATGGTTTGTGTTTTACTCACACAAAACGATTTTTTAGAAAGATTTTTAAAATGGAAACATCTTCGATCATCAAAATGTTTGTATTTCTTTTAAATTTTACCGGAAAATTAATTATCACGCTAATTAAATTCATAGCTTTAGCACATTAATTTTTAATTAGAATAATCACAGGAAAATGACATTGAGCACGACAGCTTTGGAAACTCAATTTTTGACACAATGCTAGAGTGGAGTAATAAAAAAATCAAAAGGTTATTAATTAGCCTAATTAATGAAGTATGGGTGAACACTAATCACAATTATGATAACTAAACTGTTGAAAATAATTTATTCCTTTTTTATTTTTATCCATATTTAAACCGGGAATGATCCCTGGAGTGCAAAATTAATTAAATTATAATTTTTTACACAGACGTAACGAATAAGTAGCACACGTTAAACCGGAAGTCAACGTCACAGGTAAACATCGAGTAAACCGGAAATCAAAACTGCTTACGGATGTGTCGAAGCACTGGATAAGTCGAAGTTTTCTTTGAGTCCCCTGAACTTAAACACAACCGAGTTTCACTGTATATATATTGTTAGAGGAGAGATTGTTGTAGCCATTGGCTATTAGAAACTCTCAATAACTATTAATTAAATCACCATTTTCTATATTTAAAAAAATATATATGTAAAATACAATATGAAAACAAACTTGTGGTGGATGTAGTGGCCGTTTTGTATGGTAGCTGGATTTATAACAAACTATGCAATCAGTTTCTATCACCACTGATGTTGAGAGTTCAAATCCCACTCAGGTGAGGTATAATCGATACAACCTTGTGATAAAGTTTGTCCGTGACTTGTGACAGGTCAGTGGTTTTCTCTGGGTCCTCCAGTTTCCTCCACTAATAACACTGAATGCCACGATACAACTGAAATATTGTTGAAAGTGGTGTTAAACACAATAACTCTAACCCTAACAAACTTGGGAACAAGATTTTTAATATTGATATTGGTTGAAGAAAATGGCAACGTTTTTATACAAAAATTTGTTTACATTCATAGTATTGACCATGATGTCGCTAGAAACATCGGCAATCGTCCTTACATAAATAAATAAAGAATTAAATCAAACACCGGAGAGTGTAACAATGATGAGAGTGGCTTTATTTTATTTTTTCCTGCCAAACTTTATTCTATTAATCATGGTAAATTTTATGCATTATCTTACTTAGATTTATAACTGAACATAACTAAAAAAATGTTTTTTCTAAGATTTGGAACTATATATTAGGAAGAGATTGTTGAGGACTTGGAATAAGCATCATACCTCAACAGTCCTCCTGGGTTCATTAGAGCCTACAGATGATGGTTTGTCTACAGGTTTACAGCTAATTACTGTTGATCTCATGCCTATCACTTCACAGTAACTGTTTCCTATTCTGACTTTGACATCAGACATGGTTAAACCATATGTAAAGTGTTCACCCTGTAATAAAATGTAAATCTTTTGTCATCAAAAGTATTCACACTGGATTTTTAGTGCCATATGTTGTGTTTTTTTGTTGTTGTTGATAAATGGGTTGAGGTGAGAGCTGGTTGTTAAGTTTTGTTGATATTGGTGAAAATCGCTGACCATCACTGTTTAAAATTTCTTTCCATAACACTGTCACTGTAATGTTAATCAGTGTCATAAAATGGTTTCAATTTTTTTAGTTTATCTATAATGCAATAGTTTAAATCAAGAACAGCTATTAAAAAAAGGAAAAAGAAAAGATGATAATGATCTTATTTCATAATATATGTATTTATAAGTAATAAAAATTAATATGTAAATACACAGCCTCTTTTCCTTTCCTGACAATTAACGATAAATATTACCGTTTTATTTGAAGGAATGGGAAAACAGTTTATGTGTTAACAATAAATTCAACAGAGGATTTAGTTGTAACATGTGGACAGAAAACTACGATTTACAAGATGGTTTTGTTAAGGTTTGGTAGATGGTGTTTAACGTCACTTTCAACAAAATCTCAGCTATATCGTGGCGGTGAGTTTTATTGGTGGAGGAAACCAGAGTGCCCGGAGAAAACCACCAACAGGTCGCAAGTCACTGACAAACTTTATCACATAATGTTGTATTGAGTACACCTCGCCATGAACGGGGTTCGAACTCACAACTTTAGAGGTGATAGGCATTGATTACTCATGTAGATGAAAATCCAACTACCAAACTACCATACAATCACAACCACGATGGCCCTCTGTTTTATTTGAAGGAAGGGGAAACTAGTTTATGTCTCATAATAAATTCAAAAGAGGATTTAGTTGTAAAATGTGGATAGAAGACAGTGATTTACAAGAATTTAAAGGTACCAATTTAAAGAAGTTTCACAAAATATTGAGCCATGCTTTACAAACAACACAACAAAGTACAGGTAGAGAAATTTTGAATTACCTTTATCTCCAATCTTTCCTGTGAAATCAAAAAATATTTAATGTAATTGTCTTCAGTAAATCTGTGAAACACAGGATCAATATAGTAATGTATATAGCACACTGATGCTGGTAGTTGTTTCAAGTTAGCTATCCCATCCATTATAAATCGTAGGTAGAACAGTTTATAATCACAACAGACAAGGGGGTTATCTAGAACTTCTGTAATTCTAGGAGCTGGACAATATAATGTAGTACCATCCAGTGATGCATTGTAACAGGCCTGAAATGATCATAAAAAATAACAGTATGATTATGCGTGATAGGGTTATTGTGTTTAATGCCACTAATACATTCCTTATTTCAATTCATTTTAGTTCATTTATTTTCTTACTTAATTTGTTATGATTAAACAAAATGTAGAAAATTTTCTTTTCACATCTTATCCTCTTCCAATAGATAAAGTAAATATATTTTTTATCTTCTCAAGCAAAATCTACATGTATTTATTACACTTGAATATTTAACAAAAAACAGATATGTATTTAAAAGTTTGGTAAAATGGTCAAGAATTAATAATATTCATACAGGACTGCCACTTGAAAAAAATAATTAAAAATTAGATGATTTATTAATTTGATTAAGTTCATTTTTGTTTTTAAATTTCGTGCTACAGATATTTACTATTTCCTGTGTTTGTCTCCCGTCTTTTAGTTCAGCTATTATCATTGGTTCAGCCACAATATGTAAATTAGTTCCTGTCACAGTTACAGTAGTACCTCCACTACAAATATGTATACAAATGTAATAATAACAATCTAATATTCAATAAACTAAAAATAGCACAATTTTTGTAATAAATGCATAAGATTAGATAAAATTATTGTTGTTTAATGTCATTTTCAGCGATATTTCATTAAAATTGTGGAAGTGAAGGAGTCATGGTGGCCACAATTGGTGTTGTATTAGTCTGATTTACCAGTTTAACCCTGCCACATTTGTCTGTCTGTCAAAAGCCAGAACCTGGATCTCCGACGTCATATGTTTGTTCAATGGTTTGAGGTGAAAGGTGATTGTTCGCTTTGCTGCTATTGGTGGAATTTCTGACATCACTGTTCAAAGTTTCTCTTATTAATTACATTTACCGATGAAATCAGGGTCTATCACTAGTCAAGTTGTAAGTTTGACTCCTCCTCATGGTGAGGTGTACTTGATACAACTTCTATCTGATAAAGTCTGTCAGTTACTTACAGAAGGTTGATTTGATAATTTAACTCCACATCTAATTATTCAAATAAGAAAATATTGCCATCTATATAGTCTGTGATATTGCCATCATATATTTTACAACACTGCTCTATGATTCTAAGATTGAAATGTTCTCAGATATTAAAGGTGTGATGAAATAGTTTTGTCTGAAGATTCAACAAACTAATTTTGAATGAAAATAAAACATTATTTACAATTTAGCAGTAAACATGTGTTAAAGGTACTGAATTTTTCTATGTTTCAATGATATTTCCTTTTGAATTTGGAACTGTTCTGATGGTGTAGTATTTTTTAGTTTTTTCATTTCATTTAGTTAATATTGAGAGTTAGTATGTCTTTAGAACATATATAACCAATGCAAAAAGATGTCATTAGCGGTAAGTATTCAACAGACTGAATTAATAAAGAACAATTACTGACTACAACAGACAACAGACAGAATACGATTTTTAAACCCAGTATTGAAAATATAACCAGTAATGCTTACTTACCTTTGTATTGACCTCTGAGGACTTACTACAATAATGTAACTAGCCTTTGTATTGACCTCTGAG
>MJUT01038076.1:180285-201630 GCA_002080005.1 Gigantidas platifrons
AACATAGAAACATTTACATTGTAAATAACAAGACAAAGATTAATATTGTCATAATAAGGTATCATCTTAAAATGGTTCAATTTCTGGATAAAATTACTTATATCAATAATGAGGGCCCAGATGTCTGTCATTTTATGTCAGAATAAAATCACAAAAATATTGCTTCAGTATGAAAGCATGGCGTTTCAATTCTGTTTTGATTTTGTCTTAGGATTTCAGGGTTAGAGTTAGGTTATGGTGTTTAATGCCACTTTCAACAATATTTCATCTTAGGATTTCAGAAATTTTAAGATGATCCCTTAAATAATCCAATTCTCCTAACATTTAAGTCCATATTCTGTTACTAGTACCTTAATGATGAAACAAGCCTTGTGATTGGATATTAATACACGTTTTTCAGGCAGTATGCTAATAAGATCAATAAAGAATGTCCATTAATTTCAGTTTTCAAATAATTTACATTGTCTGGTACAAGGAGGGACCACTCTTTAAATAATCATTTGAATTTAGATTTTTGTTTAAATCCACATCTACTTACATACAATGATAAGTAAATGTGCAGTTTAAATGAAATTCCATTTGTATTAAGTTTAAACTTTAATTTTTTCTTTAATTTTAATAGAAAAGGGAAATAACCCTTAAATTGTACTGAAATCCAGCAATCATCATGAAGTTTAAACCTGTATAAAATACAGTGCAATGCATTATCTTAACTCTAAATTCACAACACAAAATTATTTCACTAAAAGACCACCCAAAATGAATTCCATCCAATTGTAGACTGAGATTTCCCAAAACTAGATACATAAGTATTCATTGCGACTTGCATAATTCATTGAAACTCACTGCCAAGAAAAGAAGAAAAATAAGGTCAGATTATATTTTTGGCAACTCCCACAATTCTTGATATTATCTATATTTGTGTACTGAATTAGTTCAAAGGTCAGATTGCAATGGCATTGTTAAATATTCATCTGCTGTGCTTACAATTCCACTTGAAATAATGCCACAATCCTATCTATTTCAAGAAATAGCATCCTACAGAGAAAATCAGGTATTGACAACATACTTTAATACTGAGAAAGGACAAGAGGACCAGTAATACATGTACTCAATAAGGAGTCAAAACATTGGAAACGTAAAATAATAAAATTGTTAGCTGATGGTAAAATAAATACTAGTAGTCACCTATGAAATTATCTATCCCTCACAAAAATCACCAGAATATAGACTTAATAAGTAAGAAGAACTCAATATTATGTAGTTTTTACAATACTAAAGAATGACATTGAATAACAAGTCGTACAAAAAGCATGCTTACAAAAAAATATATCATGAAATATGATTGACAGCTGTCACATGAAGGAAGAAAATTAGGGATGAAAGTGTTTACTGATGAAAAAAGAGGAAAACTCCTATACAATGCGTGAATACTCTCATTTCTAACCATTTGCCACATACCGGTATTCTTACCAAATATTTTATGTTTTAAGACAGTGGTCATTACCAATTAGTGTGATAAGAAGATTTATAAACTGAACATATCTGTGTCAAAACAGTTCCATTTTGGATCAACTGGTACCAACCAGTCTGTGTTATAAATGATAGGTACCAGGGTTTTTTCTTAATGGGAAGAACTGTTTATCTCACTTAAGCAAGTAGCAGCCAGAATAATTGAAAAATTCTAATAAATTTTCATTTCGTGATAAAACAACATTTTAAATTTTCTTGTCATTTTTATAATTTTAGAAGTTTGCAGCAATTATTTTTTTTAACAATGCATACTTGTTTCATAGTAAATGTTTACACATATCTCACATTATTAATGTACAACAAACAACAGGGCCGTCTTAACAGCATTATAGGCCCCAGGGCACAGCCCACTTGTAATAATAAAAAATTAACATTAATATTGTTCATTATCTTTAGCAAAACACATGCTAAATATGCATTTTCCAATAACAAATATTTATTATTTAATACTGTAAAGTATTTATTTATTTATTGACAGCAAGTCACGACATACATATATTAGCATGGGGCCCTGGGCAACTACCCCTATCCTTGTGGGGCCCTGGGCGACTGCCCCTATCCTTGTGGGGCCCTGGGAAACTACCCCTATCCTTGTGGGGCCCTGGGCAACTACCCCTATCCTTGTGGGGCCCTGGGCAACTGTCCCTATCCTTGTGGGGCCCTGGGCAACTACCCCTATCCTTGTGGGGCCCTGGGCAACTGCCCTATCCTTGTGGGGCCCTGGGAAACTACCCCTATCCTTGTGGGGCCCTGGGCAACTACCCCTATCCTTGTGGGGCCCTGGGCAACTGCCCCTATCCTCGTGGGGCCCTGGGCAACTACCCCTATCCTTGTGGGGCCCTGGGCAACTGTCCCTATCCTTGTGGGGCCCTGGGCAACTGCCCCTATCCTTGTGGGGCCCTGGGCAACTGCCCAGCAAGCCCATGCATTAAGACGACAGTGACATACAAATATAAAAGACTAATAATCATGACTTAAACATCAGTTTTTTACTACTTTTAATTTTAGATACATATTCTTCAGAAGAAATAATGACTTTTCATGAATTTCTAAACAACAGACTTTGTTAGTTACATGCATTTTATATAATATTGTGCCTAACTGATGCCAAAGGCTATTATATTTTCCAAAAGGAAAGACATTCTCTCAATAAAATATCATGTGTAAAGCTAAAATAGCATACTGATCTTACTGGCTAAACATAAAGCCATATTTTCACAAAAATGCAGTTATATATAGACATTTTACACTGAATATGATGTGACTAAAATTAAGAAAAAATCTAAAAGGGAAATAACTCCTTTTTAGAGGTATATCACATGAGCAGACTTGGCACGATGGGTGTCTTTGATATACAGCCGAAATCAAATGGTCCTAGTTATATGACACCTTATAATGGTTTCTTCTTTAACATACTATATGATATATTATCTTTACAATGTGCCTATACAAATGTACTTGTAATATTTAGCATAAGAAAGTTGTCATGTCAAAGAAGTTTAAAAAAAAATTAAAATAATATTCTTGAAAAAATACAATAGTTTCTTGTTTAAATACAATTTGGAAAACTGGCAACACTATAATATTTAGGATATGACGTTTCTAAGTTGTGAAACTTGTGTCCTATTCAATTGTTTATCATTGAACAATAAAATATGTTTAAAGTAAATAATATTTAGGTTATTGAAAATTTATTAGATTTCAAGTTAACTTGGCACAACCAGTGAGATCGATATATTTCTTCATTTCCTGAGGTTTATGAAAGTGAAAACAAAAGAATACATGTACCTGGAGAATGACCAGGTAAAGATATAATAATATATGTACCTGGAGAATGGCCAGGTAAAGATATAATAATATATGTACCTGGAGAATGACCAGGTAAAGATATAATAATATATGTATATATATGTGAGATTCATCAATTTTGTACTATATTAATGCCAGTTTAATTCTATACTATAAAAACTTAACAATATCTTTCTATTATATTGTCCTACTATTATTATAAATTCAATAATTTGAAATTCTTAACTATATCAAAGTTATTTTTAACTATCTAAAATAATCCATTCTTTGTGGCATATAATACAGTCAAATCCACCACAAAGGGATTTCAAATTCCCATTTTTAAAAAGCTTCAAATATGTACTTCACTGTTTAAGGATTTGTTTAAAATTTATATGTAAATTTTGTTGACAAGTAACAAAAACTTGACTTTAGGATATAAAAATGTTTAGTCCTTGGTTTACTTGAAGAATACCGTCATACTCGTAACCTGTGTTATCTATTGCCAAAACCTTGAGAAATAATAGACAATGGGTTACGAATCTGAGACGTGTCAATGTATATAGACGAAGTAGAAGTATAACTAGCTCGTAACTCATTATGACATGGCATAGTTCGACGACCAATATAACGTCGTACAATTTTTGGTAGTGGGTTTCCACCAACGATATATGAAGGTGAATGAGGTCTTTGAATTCCTCCGTCTGTATATCGTAATAATGTTTTATCGTTTCTTGTTGATGAAACAGTAAGATTAGTAGCAGAATTCCGTCCACCAACAGTCGTACCACTTTTTGGACGAGGCGAATAACTACTTTTAGGCCTCTTAGGATGAAAACCTCGAACATTTCCATGAGTAGATTGATTGGATGGAAAATACACACTATCTTGTCGACATTTACAGTTAGGATCAATGTTATCAAGCCGTAAGTTCATACCACCTCCACACTGGGTACATGTCTTAGCCCAGGAACCATCAATGAAGGGATTTAAACCTGTTGAGAAAATTGTGAAAACAGCTGTTAGTTATCTTGTTACAGTGTTAAATCAAACAATACAATGTTAGAGCAGAAATCACACTTTATCAATGAATTTGTTACGAGGCATCAAAAGTTGAAAGTTGTTAGCTTTATAGTCTGCCATTGATTTACATGTTAAAAAAAAAACCTGCTATGACATGACACAAGTGATTTATACTTTTGGAGGTCTTGTACGCTTTGAAACAAAATGCAGTCATAAAACTTTCGAAAATATTTTCATGTTTAATATTGTTGAGTATATCGGTACTCCTGGATAAAATTGATAATGTGCTCTCACGGAAAATCTCATCAATAATGTACTTAGCAAAAATTGGTTCCGTCATAAAAGTCTAAACAAATGAAACCAGGTTGATTATATATATTATGTTAATTTTTAAATCAAAGGCATCATATACTGTCAGGTGATAAATGACAAATTAAATATAGATCATAACAACTTTCAATTTTCGTAATCATTTTATAATATATTATCAAACTTTTACATGAATGATAACATATTAAATGACAAGAAACAAAAATCTAATCAAAATACATGCATTTTCATTTAATGTGTCAAATCATACTTGGTGATTATATTGTTGGAATTGTTGACCATCACTGTTTAAACTTTCCATTCTTAATTGAACATATCAAACAAGTAAGCGATTTGATTATTATTTTGAAAGAGGACAAAAGCCTTTTTAGCCCCCAAAATGATAATTTTTTCATATTTTAAAATATGTCATAAAGAAATATCTGATACAAGAACTTCACGACTTGGACTATTTTTATTCAAATATGTCACAAATATTTTACTTCTAGCCATATTTTGTCATTTACCTGAAAATACCAAAGTTCAGGAGATATTTTGATGAATTTGAATAAGAACATCAATGAAGACCAACAATATTTTGAATGAGCATTTTCTGAAAAATATTGTCTTGGTCTATGTTGGTGTCTAAATATTTTATCCATGGTGTGTTACTATTTTTAATCATTACACAAAGTGCTGTTAAACACCATAACCCTAACTCTTACCCTCCACATAAAATTAAATACAGATAAAATGTTGTCACATAAAAATCAAATTATCTATCCTGGTTAATAGTTCTAAAGACTATTGTCCCTAGGGAAATAGTTTCAATGACCATTTTCCCTAGTGAAAATCGTCTTTAAACAGCAACAACCATATTGTTGGTGTAGAGGTTAGTGTGCTCGCCTCAAGTACAGGTAAAAATCAAAAAGTATAAACTCTGTATCTGCTGCTTCTCCACTAAGTATGCAGTATTAAAATCCAACTAAGTATGTTGGTCTAGAACCAGCAGACATCGTCATCATCTTATTGAAATCTAACTAAGTATGTTGATCTAGAACCAGCAGACATCGTCATCATCTCATTGAAATTCAACTAGCTCTCGTCATGATATAGCTGAAAAATTGCTCATTTGGCATTAACTACCTCTTCAAACAGTATACTTTTTCTCCTTCTTTTCGTTGTTCTAATCTTTCTGGTTTTTATCATATTTATATCTGAAGGACCAATGTATACAAATATTTGCATACCAAAAGATAAAATTGACACTGCTGTTGTAAGCTGGTTTCCCTCACTCTCTGAGGATTTTGATAAACTATTGGACGATCATAATTCATTAACAGGTACATTGTATGTATAAAACTGATTAAAATTGTTGTTCTAGAAACAAGTGTATTGTTGATCTTTTAATATTACTTCTAAGAAGTTCTATTTGTGTCTTTTTAATATTGTTTCAGATTTTCTAGGTTGTGTTTGGTACAATAAAACACATATTTACTGGTTATAGCAAGCTTATTGTCTCCCTTGTCACAAACTATATCCGTCTGCTTCATGTCAGGAAATAGCTCCACTTCGTATCAGAACATCACTGGTGTCGCAGGAGAAAATAAACTTGCTATTGTCCTCATAGCCAATAAATAGGTGTATACTGTTACTGTGTTACACTATACTGAAAACCTTTGTTTTACAAATCACTGCTATGTCATCGCACATGTTGGATTTGGGTCACATCTGCACACTGCAATTTATGCTAACATTTTGTTTGTTTTTCTTTGGGGGGATTTGGGGGATGAAACCATTGTCTTCCACCCTCTTTCTGTTAGTATCTAGGAGAATACAAATCAGATTAAAATATTGTTTTAAACATTTCATCTTTAAAAGGGGGTGTAAGGTTAGGGTTATGTTGTTTAATGCCACTTTCAACAATATTTCAGTTATATCGTAGCGGTCAGTACCTGGAGAAAACCATCGACCTGTCGCTAGTCACTAGCAAACCTTTTTTATCACATAATGTTGTATCGAGTACACCTCACCTGAACGGGGTTTTTAACTCTCAACTTTAGTGGTGAAAGGCACTGATTGCACATGTTGTTGTAAATCCAACTATCATATGATCACGACGCCCCAGTCTTTAAAACTTCGCAATATTATGTTATTTAAATATATTTGTTATTATTATTTTTAAGCTGTATTCATGCTATACTTACAAGCTATTTTGCATAACCTTTTCCGTATTGTCGTTAATTATTATCATATAGTAAATTGCAGCGTATATGTGATCCAAATTCAACTCAATGTAACAGTGAACTATGAGACTGAGGTTTTAAGTATGATGTAACAGTTAAAAATAGTAACACACTACCAAGATATAGATGACAGAGAAAAGCAGTTTTTCTGAACATATTTAACTTATTTCACTGTCAGTTATGTATAAAATCTGATATGATATCCCAAACTGGAACACACCATTTGTCTCAAATTTCTTGAATAAAACATATCCCTTAGTTTGGCTTTTGTATCATTCCTTGTTAAAATTACACCTGGTGGAAAAGGAGATACATTATCTTAAACTTTATAATCTAAGTCTTCTCTGGTGTAGATGTATTCAATAGTGCTTTTTAATACATGTACGTTTATATTGGGTTTTCTTTGGCTAAACATATAATTCTGACATCAATAGTTCTGATTTGGGTAGATGAATTGGTTAATTTTTATATCAATGGATATACATTTTGTACATGTAACTTAGGAGCAACAAATATCAAATTCCTCTAATTTGAAAATTACCTGGAGTGTATTCACACTAAGCTAATTTAAAATTGCTGAAAATCTACCAGGTAATCCTCTAGAGGCTAGTCTGAGCCTGTATCGCTCACGTCATCTTGATCCATATTTAATATATCTAAACCTTTGTTCAAATTTCAAGTTAATTGAAAAATTTCGAAATACCAAAAGCATTTTGTGACTTCATCATCCCTCTGCTTATAAGCTTTTATTATCAGTATATACTTCATGTGAGTAACCAGAGTGCTTTGAGAAATATTTATTTTTACTAAGTTATTTAAAAGTGACAAACATTGTGAAAGGGAGATAAAAATGTTGCCAAAGGAAAGGGAGGTAATCGTATAATTTGTATTATTGCTGAATTTTCATAACACATCAAAAATATAAAAAAAAGCTAGGAGAAACCGTGATTTTAAAACCATGAGATGAATTATATATATATCATAAACAATTGTGGATGAAATTTTAAAATTTAGTCAGCTGTTAATTTGCTGTCCTAATGCAATTAGTCAATATTGTTTTTTCTTTCTAAAATTTTTTTAACATAGTTTGTAAAAAGCAAAGATCTAAAATTCTTTAAACAATATCTTTTGAATGATTATGAGGATGAAACAGAATAAATATGTGTATTACAAAAAATACAATTATCAAGATTAATAACACTGGAATGACAAAACATCAAAACATTAATAATTAATATAAATGTAAAAGTCTATTAATACACATAAAGCATGCATAAAAGTTCAATTACTGGTAAAATATTTTATATTGACAGGGAACCATTTTTTTTTTTTTTATAATTATTTTTTTTTAATAGAAAATATGGAATAATATGATAAAATTTTGTCAAATGTGAAATTAAGAATTTTCTAATAAACTGTTTAATGAACCCTTGTCTGATAAAATAATTTTACAGTAATCTAGTAGAAACAAGGCACCAAAATATGTGTATTTTAACTCAAACATTTTTGTGTCTTAAAAGACACATCTAATGTAAATTTTCACCACATAAAGTAAAAGCTGACAATGGTTTTTATTTACTTTATACACATATTTTGGTTGTTAAATAAAACTGAATAATTAAAATTGGTTCTGATTAACTTCAACTTCTGCAAAATGTAATTCTTTCAACTAACAAAATTAAAAGTTGATTGTGGATCCCATTCATCCCACAATACAAAAATATTTCTAATTTCACACAAAAATAAGTTTAGAATCTAAACTTCAGAGAAATTTCTAAAATGCCAAATTTGGAACAGAATAAATGGCTGAAAGTGTAAAGTTGCAGAAATGAACCTATTATCCGAACCAGGAAAGTATATCAAACTGGCAACTTGACCTTTGATTAATAAGACTAAATTATTATAGGAGACTAAAGGTTAAAGTTTAAAGGTTAATATATAACAAAAGCCAAAGGTTATTAATATCTCTACAGGTATATTTCCCTTTAAGAATTCTCCATAACCAAGGTTGAAAAAGAAATGAATTTCATGTCCATTCTGGAAGATCAAAGTCGAAAAATGGAGAGAAAAAAAACTAGAAACCGACATGGTAGTATAATAGGCCTCTGCCATACAAATAAAAAGAGAATTTGAGGAGCCACAACACAATGGGAAAAACAACAATAATTTGGAATATACATATATATTTAGATATATATATATATATAAGACAAAGGCATTACTTTAGGTAAAATTGAAAGAAAAAGACATGAATAATCTCATCACATGAGCAAATATTCAGGTGTTTAAGCTGTGAATATTCATTAGAAAACAATAACACAGTCTTTTTTTTCTTTGTAATTATTGCGACACACAAAACAGGAGTGCACATCAAAACTTGTGATTGCACAAAATAATAGTACTATAATGAAACAAAAAATGAACGATGATAAAAATAAATAAATGAAAGTTAGTTTGAATAAAAATAAAATGGCATTTATGAGGTGAAGATCAGAACAACATTAAGACATCACAAAAATCAAAAAACCATAAGGGAGATAACTCATTAACAACTTTATATTTTTGGTCTGTATCAAATTTCTTTTTTTGAGAAAACTTACTTTATAGAAGAAAACTGTAACATACAGTCGAAGCATAAGAGAGAATGTACAAGTACATATATAAAAGAATTTGAAAATAAGACCATGAAAATTAGTCCTAATCAATGACGAAATAGGATTATACAAGAAAAATAAAAGATAACAAAAGAAGACAAAAGAAAAGAAGGCAGCAGATGAAATGGAGTCATGAATATATATGTCTAAAGCTAGCAGGAACCATCACCTTCACATGTATAAGAAAGCAACAACACTAGCATGCACTGACCAAATATCACCATGCAAAGGAGAGTACAACAATATTAAAATATTAGCTTGTTGATGAAGCTGAAGTGATAACATGCAGATCATGTGCCATCGACTTGTAGTAAACCACATGCTATATATAGAATATATATAGTGCCACTTGGGTGTAATTGGCCACATGCCACAGGTTAATATAATACCTTCACCAAATGCCACTAAAACTCAAGACTTGGACTACTGTGGTTAACAATATGGACCTTAATAACTGGAAGTTTTGGGAGGTACGCTTTCGTTAGATGTAATTTTATTGGATGACGTGGAAACTGCTGAAATGTATAATAACTGGTTCCTGCGGTCTGTCCTTTCCTACGTCGACGTTTGCCTTCAAATAAACAATTTTGATGGTAAAATAATATATCTACATATTATATAAAGCCAATTATGTAATTTTCTCTAATACAAAAACATAAACTCCTTATCTGTTTTCAAAATGCTATTTCAAAGATATACAGTTTAAAATATTAATACATTAAAATTTAAAAACCATTGAAAAATTGCAGAATAAACTGACAGAATGGCTTTTTTTATTTCAGATTTTTAATTTGTTAAAAAAAAGTCTACCCTACAATGCTAGAACAAATTCTAATCATAGCAATAAATTATTGAATGAGGTAATTTTTGTGTATGTTGTCTTTTAATAATTAATTAAATTCCGACTAATAATTTTTTTTTTAAAAAGGCATGCTGTTTCAACTTCTTTAGTTTTTAAAATTTTTGTGTTTTGTTTTTATTAAAAAAATGTTCCCCCAAATAAAACAATACCTTTTTTTAAATAAGCCAAATTATGAGGGGTAGGGATATAAGGAGGTGCATCCTGTGAAAAACAATATACACATTACAAGGAAATCCCACATCACACCCAGTGCACTAAAGCAAGGATTTAAGACTATATGTCACCAAAGTGTTATCTAGCAAAGTGATATATTATTTAAACTGTGTTATAAAAATAGGAGAGAAAGAGAACTATAATATATACATACAAGAAAATGAGAAGGGAGTGAACTCTAACCACAAGGGGAAGGAACTCTAATCTAGCACTGTAGGGTTTGTGGTACATGTATTTGTTTCTAGATTAACAATTAATAGTCATGTTGATGAGTTGTCTAAGATTATTATACTGTTGGTAAAAATGTAGAAAAGCCAAACTATCAATTAATGCCCTTGTTTTCATATAGCCCACATGCCTAGCACAACAAGCATTAATATTTGTAAATGTTTATCAACATATTGATTTTATTACATATTTGTAAATCTACATTAAGGGAAATATATATATTTCTGGACTTTGATAGTAAAATCAGTAAGAAAATCTATAGTTAAGAATATATTAGTCTTGTCTCCTAGAAAATGTCAACTTTGTCTTCATATAAAATATTAAATTTTGCATTGATAATGATAATAACATTACACAATTAATAAACAATTAATTACAAACTGTTTGATTTTTTTTCCATAAATCTTTGGAAATATTAAAAACAATAGATAAAAAATACTTTTCACCCAATGATTTTTTATATACATTGAAAATGTATGATATTTAAAAAAAAAATCAACTTTTTTTTCCAAACAAATGGTTCCCATAAAAAAAAATTCACCAACCAAACATTGATCACTCTAAAATGAAAATCATGGTATTGAAACCGGAGTCATGTCAGCACGAAATAATTCCTCGTTTTCTCTCGTTAAATTAAAATACTTCAACCTTGGAGAGGAAAGACCTTTTATACTGACATTAACACTAGCATAAGGAACTTTAGGAAATGTTATCATGACCTCAGGTCTCTTAAACATTTCCCTTGGCTTTCGTATCTGATGTCCTAAAGGACGATGTTGGTGGGTTCGCTTTCTGGTTCTTGGCGGCTTATTTGGAGGGAAAGCTGCCAGTTTGTAAACCACATCAATTTCTGCATTACCTTTAGATGCCAGAAGACTCGAGGACAATGCTGGTTTGATTGTCTTTAAATCAGTCGACTCGACGTTGTTAACGGTCAAATTTGGCCTAGTATCATATAAGTGGGGAATGGAATAATTTGTAGAACAAGATGTGTTAGAAACCATCCTGGTAGCAGCATAGGAGATAGCACTAGAAGTAGGAACTGCGTTGGATTTTTCAGGTTTTGGCACAGTTGGGGAAGGCCCTTTTGTTCTTAGGCTGGTAACATCAGAATGACTATTGGATCGTATCGTATAACTGGATGATTTCTCTGGTCGTGCACTGCTCCCGGATTTCTCTGTACTGTTGATAATAGGTTTGCTCTGTTGAGACTGGACTTTTGATTGAACACGATTTTCAGTTGTAGACTTACCAAGTTTGACAGGAGCTGAGTTGGTAGTCGGGTGCTTGTAATTACTGCCATCAGCAATTTCACTCTGAGGACGTTTGTTAAATGTTACTGCATTTGATGGCTGTTTACGTGGCGTGTTGTTTGTATTATTTGTATTAGTGGAAATTTGCTCACTATTACTTTCTGGAATAACACGTCTTATAAAATTAGGTTTACGGATAGCCTGTCCTTCCACTGACAGACTCATGCCAATGTAAGGTGGAACCGTTACCACCGGCTGTTTATATGCCAACTCAAATCTTCCTATATCACAATTCCTGTCAAACTTCCTGTCTATAACAACTGTAACGAGAAAATAAATTATACGTTAATAAGTGATTTAAATAAATGTTGTACCATGATAGAATACAGTATTAATAGCGAGTTTCAACAAATTACACAAACAGACCACCTACAAAATTAATATAAATAGAAGCTATATCAAGTATTTGTACTAGCTGAAGCTAAACTTGGATTACATATGTCTCAATTTTTTTTAATTGGAACAAAAAGTTAAAAGAAAAACATTAAAGTAAAAATAATATTAGTATTTGTGATACCCAAAAGTTTTAAAAGTAACTTGCTCAATATTCAATTAATGATCTTATAATGGTCAAGTATTTAGATTTTTGTTCTCCATCTGAGGTATCATGTTTAACAATGAAAGGTGCACTTGCAAAAATCACACACTTCATGCCAATTAAAAGTAGCAAAAAAATCATATTATAAAATAATAATAATAATATTAAAAATAAAAAGTAACAATTTAGGAAATTTCTTGAACTTTAACCACAATCATTCAATTCTAAAGAATTTTGTGAAAAAAGACACAAATCTGAAGAGAAATAAACAAGTTGTAAGCATTCAGTATAATTGTCATGAAAATACTACAATGTTTATTTGACATCACCCAAAAATTTGAGATTGAAATGATACACTGTCTATATATTATTGTATATGCTGACTATATTCAATTACAATATAATATCTACAGGTAAATATATATATGTAGAGGAGGGGGATATAAGAGAATGATTATGTTCTTATAATGAAGGCTTCATATGGAGATATATATTACAATACAAGTGTGGACATCTATCTGACACATGACAATGACTATATGTGGAGTGGATATATTACATGAAATTGTATTTGACAGATGTTTGTTTCATGACATTGATTTTGTTTTTGATCTAATTTCTATTGATTTAAGTTTTGTCTCTACCTCAAGTCAACCTAAATATTACAATGACATTATACATACTAGAGGATTGATGTAGATTGATTAATCTTTTATATTCTACTGGAGTAATATATCAGATATACAGGTACTTCCAATATCATTGACAAGAGAACATTTCCTATATTCCAGGCATAGTCTAATTAAAAATGAGGACAGAATTTTGATTCTTTTATTTAAAATGTGTTGACAAAATTAAATTTAAAGCATTGGCTAAAAATAGGGCAGATTATGTCAACCTGTATCCTCATGTGAAGAGCTGAATGATATATATACAGTAATTATACAATCAAGCAAATAAGGCACATAACCAAAATATATATAAATAGGGTTTATACTACAGTAAATTTTAATATCTTTGAAAAAGTGGTTAGTAACAGCCATATATGATAAATCTAGGAGCAAAATTACAAAAGCAAGCAAAATGTATATTCAAGATGGCATATTTCCTACAACAAAACCAAGTGCAATGTATGTAAAACATATATAATATAATACTTCAGTTTTTTTCCCCAATACAATGTATTTTAAAAGTAACAGATAACATCAAATTTTTACTGTTTTTTGAATTCTTATTTTTACTGTTTTTAAAAAACAAATTAATCTCATTTTAATTTTGTAGTCTGAAATACACATAACTAATATTAGTACTTAAGTCAAAATAAGTCTTATAAAACAGTTACTACAATTTAAAATTAAATTTCTGAAGGATGTAATACTTTATTGCTATTTTGCAGTATTTTCCTTTGATCTTGAAATCTGAGAATTTCCCATCTCATGCTAGTAGAGTGAGATGGAAAATTATCGCCAGTAACTAAGCGTTGTCAAGGACACACGTAGTATTACCACTGTTTTCTAATACTTAAATATGACGTTATAACTTATTGACGTCACATTACCAAATCCTTGATAATCAGTGATTAACGATATAAAATAATAATTGTGTTTTAAAAAAATGTCAGTATCTCAACAAAAATTATTTAATTATGAATACAAAATAGCGATAAAATAATTAAAGATGTTTTTTTAAAACTCGAGGACGTTTCTCAGTCATCTCTCATCTCAGGGCTTCGCCCTTCGATGAGAGATGACTGAGAAAAGTCCTCTCGTTTTAAAAAACATCGTTAACCACTTAATATAATTTTTAAAACAGTAATTTTTTTTTAATTCAAATTTTATTTTAAGTAAAAGGTATTACCAAATTGACCGTAGGCAAATATACATGTAATTAAAAATATCAATGTGGCCAGTTAAATAAAAAAAAATAATAATACACAGTACTGATAGATGAAGAACAACAATAAATTATCTGACTTTTTTTTGTGAAACCTCATCGGTGGTGTAATGGTTTGTGTACTTGCCCCAAGTATGGTAGATTGTGGGATGGAGCACAGGTCGGGTCAAAACAAAGTATGTTAGATTGTGGGATGGAGCACAGGTCGGGTCAAAACAAAGTATGGTAGATTGTGGGATGGAGCACATGTCAGGTCAAAACAAAGTATGGTAGATTGTGGGATGGAGCACAGGTCGGGTCAAAATAAAGTATGGTAGATTGTGGGATGGAGCACAGGTCAGGTCAAAACAAAGTATGGTAGATTGTGGGATGGAGCACAGGTCGGGTCAAAACAAAGACTATCAAATTGGTATTTGCTGCTTCTCATATAAGTATACAACATTAAGGAGCAAGAGTAAAGACTGGATGGCTCAGAATCAGGAGTGGAGCAACATGTCTATCCATGGACTGTTGTTTCAGTGAGCTAGCACTATAAAAACTCAATTCTGAGTGTGGGTCTAGTACAAAGCGGACATCATCACTATGCTTGTGTTGCCTACGCTTATGGGTGTTTTAATACCTTTTTCAACATTAATTCAATCATATTGTGGCAGTCAGTTTTCTTAGTGGAGGAAATCAGAGTGGCTGAAAGACACCACCGACCTGTTGCATGTCACTGACAAATTTTATCCCTAATAGTTGTATTGAGTACACCTCTCATTGGCAAGAAATTAACTCACACCTTTAGTGGTGATTGACACTGACTGCATAGGTAGATGTTAAATCTAACTCCCATGGGATCATAACTGCATCTACTCCTTAGTGCCAGATCATAGGTAGATGTTAAATCTAACTCCCATGGGATCATAACTGCATCTACTCCTTAGTGCCAGATCATAGGTAGATGTTAAATCTAATTCCCATGGGATCATAACTGCATCTACTCCTTAGTGCCAGATAATAGGTAGATGTTAAATCTAACTCCCATGGGATCATAACTGTGTCTACTCCTTAGTGCCAGATCATATGTAGATGTTAAATCTAATTCCCATGGAATCATAACTGCATCTACTCCTTAGTGCCAGATATAAATGGTCTCTCTTTTATATTTCAGTCCCTTTTATATTTACAACACTACATAAATGTGCATGGTATTTTAGAATGTGTTAAAAGCTTATATGGAAATAAATCTACAAAAATCCCATGCCATCATATTACTTACTGAGTAATTTTCTAATAAATAAGATTTGTTAAACAAACAATACAATACACAACAAATTCCTCTTATACAAAAATTTTTTTAAAAAGAACAAAATATATTTGATTAGAATTGATGCAACAATATTTCGACTACTCATTTGGAATCTTGGAAATTTCAACACTTCTGAATTTTTTTTATCTTAGCCAACCATGAAAAAAGTGCTGACTTTATTGCAATTTTAAAGTTAAATGGGCATTAAACTCAAAACTATATACCAAAGTTTTCTTCATTTTTTAACTTTAAATGGTATAAAATTCTATAACTCCAACAAGAGTCAAGAAGAGTTTGAGGATACCAAAGGGGCAATCAGAAACCATATATCAATTCTATCCATATGCATGTACTATCATGTTTCCTTTGTAAGTTATATACCACATCTCAAATACTGAACAAGCTATGGCATATCTTGGGAAAAACAACTCTGGGAAATAACTCTGCAATAATTACTTGGTTGATTAAGGATGGATTGACCCCCCTATGAACATGATATATAAATCCCCATCTTTTATTAAAAAACAGATTGTCAAAAAATGGAAATAAAACAGGATTAATCACTTGATTGACTAAGGAGGGATTGACCCCCCCCCTCCCCTATGTACATGAAATATAAATCTGCATATTTGTTTTTTTTAAATTGTCAAAAAAGTAAACACAAAATAATTTACACACAATTTTAGAAAGCTGTTAGCTTAAGATAAATATTTATGAAATAAAGCATGACTAACACCGTATACACACCTTTCATTGTGTCCTCCATCACACTACTACACAGCCTTGATGTAATGGCTGTACTACTCTCCATGCTTGGACTAGAATTGATCTCTATTAACCATGGACGGTAATCTTCTGTCAGCATGAAATCAGCACCATATAATTCAAACGAAGACTGTAAATATATAAATAAATAAATAAATAAAATTTGTTATTCATTCATTCAATCAATCAATCAATCAATCAATCAATCAACTTCATACAACAAAATTAGTTATGAAATAAAACAACAATCTTTTTGCAATGGAAAAGAAACCAGATCTCATATTTTCAGAGTTGGATACAAATTACTTGTATTAGTGAGTGAGTGATCGTTGTTTAATGCCAAATTCAGCAATTTTTCAGCTATATCATGGCGAGAACAAGTTAATTTTCAATGAGATGATGATAAGGTCCACTTTGTACTAGACCAACATGCTGAATTGGATTTTTATAGTGCTAGCTCACTGAAACAACAGTTCGCAGGTAGATATGTTGCTCCCCTCAGACACATTATTCTGATTCCGAGACAACCAGTCTTTGCTCTTTCTCCTTAATGCTACATGCTTAGCGGAGAAGCAACAAATACCAATTTCAAAGTCTTTGGTTAGACCCGACTGGGGCTCAAACCCACGATCTATCGCACTCGAGGCAACCACACTAACCATTATGCCACCGATGCGGTTTAATACTTGTATTAGATTAGTACCTGAATTTGTAACATTTGGCATGGAAATCAATTTTTAAAATTTGTTCACACCACTGTATAGCTGAAATACTAATCAAACATCCAACATGCCTTTATTAAGTATTTATATTAAGTAGTGTATTGATATGATTGAAAATTGACAGTTATGAATTAGAGTTATTTCCCCTGAATTGTTCAGCTATATTAGTAACAGGGACACCCCAGTGATGTAAACAATATTCACAGATACATGTTAAATTTGATAAACACTCAAATAAATATTTTTTTTATGATAACAAACCTTTCTGTATTCTATAATTTCCTGAGTACACAATAAAGAGCAAACAATGGCATTCTTCATTCCAGGATAAATTATATCATCCCATATATTTCCAGACTTTCTGGATCTGTAAATCAAAATAAAATAATTTAGATTACTTTATATCATATTGAAATGCACCAAAAAAAAATTAAAAGCCTCATGATCAAGCAAGGTTGAAAAAAAATGCATAAATTTCAGAAAGACAGACAGAATGGACGAAAACAGACACAAGGTTTTCTAATAATAGTAGAGTATCAAAATAAAATTTGTATACATTGTGATAGGATATTAAATTAATTTTATATGAGACATAGAAACAAGTAAAATTACAACTTTATTGATCATTTCAGACTTTGTTTTGAGTCAAGTGCAAAATCAAACTGAGATATGTAAATTCTAGTTTTCTGGTAATTTTTTTTTTTTTTTTTTTATATAAAATTGACCACCACGATATAACTGAAATATTGTTGAAAGTGGTGTTAAACACCACAACCCTATAACCCAAGGTATAATTAAGTGATATATAATATAATTAGGCAGACATCTTACTTGATGTAGTCTTTGAACTGTTCATGGGTCCACATATTATCAGACGGCAGTTTGCTACTGCGTGGTCCATTCTTATAATGTTTTTGTATTGCATTGTTAGATAGATGTATAGATTCATCAAAATTGTCCAGTGTATACTGCTGTGAACAAAATCTTAAATAACTGTCCTGATAAAACCAAATTGTTAATGGGTTCCAGTCTGTCACTAAAAACCACTGGCGAATATCAAACTTTGTATTGTAAATCAGTAAAGGCCTCTCTGAAATTGTAAAAATAAGTATGTATGTGCATAAAGATATAAATTTTATATATTTTTTTTTATTTATTAGATGTTGATTTTTCAGATGTATCAAAATAACCTCTATTATAAAAACAATAATTATTCTTTTTTAAAATTCACCATTATCCAGATTCACAAATGATTTTTTTTGGTCAAAATTAGTCTAATTTGCATATTTTCATTAAAAAAAACCACAAATGCAGAATGTGTTGGGTAAACCCATAACATACTACTCATTAAAATGTAACGACTATTCAAATTTAATCTTGTGAGAAAATGTTTTACTGTATGTCTTCTATCTATAAGATACAATGTTGAAAGTAGGATGAATCACTTAAAAATTGGCCATGTGGTTTAAGAGGAGAATATTAAAATGCAACAATTAAAACGAATGGATGATGGACAAGGAATGGACGACAGATGTCCCATGATGCAACAGCTTTATGACCCTTCTGGTCAGAAGAACTAAAAAATATGTTTTTGACTGATCCATGTTTATGACTACCTGGAACTTACCCATATACTTCTGTACAACATATTTATTGTCCTTTCTTACAACCTGACTACTGACTAACTTTGTCATATCTTCTAACTTGTGATAGCATACTATTCCTAAAGAAATGAAAAAACAAAACAAAAATATACATTGTTGTATATATATCTAAAGAATAACATATAATATGAATTTTCTTTTATTCTGCAGAATTGCAATTGAATTTTCATGACAGAAACCATGAATATTCGTCCCTTTGCAGGGGCATACCAATCAGTGTGGCAAAATTGACTTTTTTGTCATACCAATAATGTTATTAGCTCTGTGATAGTATTTAATGCTAAAGTACAATGTAACCTTATCAATATATATTTTGTGTGAGAGGTATATTTTTGTAGAAGAGTAATTGAGTGATTTTTCAGCTATATCATGGCAGGAACAAATCTTATTTCGATCAGTCGATGATGAGGTCTGCTTTGTACTTAACCAATACACTGAGCTAGATTTTTATAGTGCTAGCTCACTGAAACAACAGTCAGCAGGTAGCTATGTTGCTATGTGCGGACACACTATTCTGATTCAAAGCCAACCAGTCTTTGCTCTTACTCCTTACTGCTGTGTGCTTAGCAGAGAAATAGCAAATACATATTTTATAGTCTTGGTTTGACAAAACGATGGTTCAAACCCACGATCTACATCACATTAGGTCAGCAAGCTAACCATTACACCACCAGTCACGTTAATAAATATGAATGAAAATACCTGATGGTTATCAATGCCAATACTTAACTTGTTGTATCTATCCTAGATATAATACAAGGAATACTTAAGATTAAATCTGACCCTTAACCTCTTAAGAAAGATCACATTATAGTTACCTCTTCCTCTTGATTTAGCACCAGGTTTTACAATCCATACATTTTTAACTCCATCCAATTCAAACTGAGATTTTTTTGTTTTTATACGATTCAGCAGTTGTTCCACTTCATTGAGCATACTTTGTGACACATTGGGAATAACACCATCATCACTTTAATAGAAACATGCATTAAAATATTATTGACAAGTGAATTTGGAAATTAAGTTATTATTAAGGTGACTTTTAAGATTCATGCACCATTAAATTAATTACAAATAAATAGACAATAAATAAATAAATACATGTAAGTATCACATCTATATTTATTCTCATGATTTCCATTTCATATAACAAATACATTTATGATTATTTAGGGGCAGTCATGGTCATGATCGTATGGTAGTTGGATTTACAACTACCTAGATACAATCAGTGCCTATCACCACTAAAGTTGTGGGTTCAAATCAAACTCGGGCAAGGTGTACTCAATACATTATGTGATAAAGTTTGTCAGTGACTTACGGTTGTTTTCTCCGGGCACTTCGGTTTCCTCCATCAATAAAACTGACCGTCACGATATAACTGAAATATTGTTGAAAGTGGTGTTAAACACCATAACCATACCCATAACCATTTATGATTAAATACTTACTGAGCAAGTTGATAATACCATTTCAAGAGTTCATCCCACTGATGCTGAGTTAATTCATATTTCTATAACAAAATAAAGTATTACTGTAACTATATGAGAAGCAAAATCAAATCCATGTTCTACAATATATGCATCATATTCAAGTTCTCATTCATAGAAAATTTGTTATGAAATTAATAGCACACAATCACATACATTTTTGTACTTCATTTTCTCTTCACAAGTAATTCAATTACAACATCAACCATTCCTGACAAACCTCCAACTCTTCAACACAGAAATAATAACAAAATTTCAATTGGAAATCTAGGTCCTAGTTTGGGACAATCAGATACAAAAATGTGGTGTGATTAAACAAGTTAAAGTCAATCCTCCTCTCCTAATAACTCGACCTATATAAGCAAAACAATATAAGCAAAGAATGTCACATGTCTTGATCTTTTATATGTTCAATAATTTGAGGTGAGAGGTGGTTGTTTGTTATATTGGTGGCATGGTTGACCATCACTGTTTAAAATTGCTTTTCACTATAAAAACTATATTTTCTGCTGTTTAGTAAGTGTACTTACTGAAGTTCTGCCATTTACTAAGTGTACTTACTGAAGCTCTGCTGCTTAGTAAGTGTACTTACTAAAGTTCTGCCATTTACTAAGTGTACTTACTGAAGTTCTGCTGCTTAGTAAGTGTACTTACTGAAGTTCTGCCATTTACTAAGTGTACTTACTGAAGTTCTGCTGCTTAGTAAGTGTACTTACTAAAGTTCTGCCGTTTACTAAGTGTACTTACTGAAATTCTGCTGTTTAGTAAGTGTACTTACTGAAGTTCTGCTGTTTAGTAAGTGTACTTACTGAA
>MJUT01038076.1:201697-216237 GCA_002080005.1 Gigantidas platifrons
TCTGCTGCTTAGTAAGTGTACTTACTAAAGTTCTGCCGTTTACTAAGTGTACTTACTGAAGTTCTGCTGCTTAGTAAGTGTACTTACTGAAGTTCTGCTGTTTAGTAAGTGTACTTACTGAAATTCTGCTGTTTAGTAAGTGTACTTACTGAAGTTCTGCTGTTTAGTAAGTATACTTACTGAAGTTCCTGATAGATCTATATCATCATGTTCTTTTTCTATTAGAATCCAGTTACACTGTACCATGGCACGTTCTAGACAAGTAATGGGCACTGTGACTTGTTTCTTCTTGTTATTGTTTTTATTCTGTATCCTTGGTAGTGATGGTTGTGGAGGCATTCTTGGCACTAAAAACAACAACATATTTATTCATAAATCTTTAAAAGATACAATTTTGTCTTCAATGTACAGATAGATCTAGTAGTTAAAAGGGGAGGGGTGGGGGTTATTAGTATTTATTGTCACTTTCAGCACTTTATCAACTATATCGTCACTACCAGAATTCTTGAGGAGAAAAAGACTGGTAAGATATAACAAAACAAACTAACCAAGAAACACCTGACTTTGGTAGGTGTCTAAACACCTTAACATTCATTATTGTTAATACCTGCTATTGATATTTTCATTTTAAATTTAAGAGAACTCTACATGGAGTTAAGTTGATTATGAATAGTAATTTCATACATTTCAGCCTATTCAACTCCCCCACCCAAAACACTTCTCAATCCACCCATCAATCCACCACTTAATCATACAACACAGTGGTCCACCTCTTATAAGGCCAGTTTTCAAATGCACTGAGATAGTAAAATACTACTACATCTCCCCTTCAAGAGAGAACACCCTACTAATATGGCACTTATTCATTGCAGAAGGGGTAACTTTATAAGAGGTTCATATGGATTTACAATAGATGCAACCCAGCTAAAACTTTCAAAATGTTTTCTTAAAAATTTTGTTTTCTCACCAGAAATTTTTGTTGAATTGCTTCCCTTTTTTTCTAAGCACATTCCCATTAAATTCATGTACACCCATTTTCTCTTAGTTTGTACATAGTTTATATCATAAGTACAAATAGTACACATTTTCTAGATTTTGTACCAAGTCTAGTTTGTGTACATTGTGGTTTTACTAACCTGCTGGAGTTTTTGGTTTTTCAACTGGTGGTTGAGGTTGAACATGTTGACACACATTCCCAGAATTATTACCAGGTCTAGAACGTGTGCACTCTGGATTACTACACATGACACTAGGTTCTGCTGTTTCTTCTTTCGAATCTTCTGTCTTAGGGGTTGAAGGAGGATCTTTCTCATCCTGTGGGCTTTCTTCATTATTATTAATTTCTTCTAAACAGTTTCCAAGGGAGTATTGACTAGAAATTAACTTCAATATATTTATACAGGCTGTTTCTCGGAAATCATCTGAAACAATATTAAATCAAGAATAAGGAATAGCAAAAATAACATTGTTGATAAATTCACACAATGATTTTATTTAAAACATAAATTAACTGCTCTCTGTGAAATACTGAGATTTTTAAGTGATGTTAAAAAAAATCAGTATTTCAACCAGTGGAATAAATATAGTATAACTAATCGTAGATTTTGAATATCAAAATAAGACCACGAGAGACCGAAGTACGCATAAGGATTTAAACGAGTGGGCGGAACTTGTTCCGTCCATGAGTTTAATCCTTAATGCGTATTCGGTCACGAGTGGTCTTATTTTGATATTCAAAATCTATGATTAGTTATACTGTTTATTATATAGACTTCCAAAATGTCTTTTATATTATTTTATTTAATTTGTATATTTCATTCCACGCGTATGAATCTACGAGCAATGATAGTGTGTAATCAATATGGCCGCACATTCAAGTGTTGTCGCTTCGATGAAAAAAATTGGAAATTTAAATGAAGGACGAGTTTCTGAATTTTATTTGAATATGGGCGGATTTGTAAAGTTGTTGTGGAAAAATTCATTGCAATTGTGACTAATATCAGTCCGATTTATCTGAGGAACAATGCACGATGTGTTATTATTGTCCGAGTCGTGTGTATTTCATGTGTAACAAAATTCGAACTAAGGAATGAATCAATGTCCTCAAATGAAACGTTTTGAAATCTACCCGACTGGGCTTTAGTTTGATATACAATTTCATTTGTATTGCCATTGGAATTTGGAACATTTGTTTGGACATCTAGAATATTAAATTCTTGCATTTCCACATTTTCCAAGTCAAAATCATTTTCTTCTAAAAATTTGGAGACTACAGCTGCCGTATATGCGTCAAAATGATCAGACATTTTTTTTTTTTTTTTTAATTTTACGATTGTTCAAAGCAGACGATTTTTCATTGAAAAGGGTTGGTGAAAGGAATTAGGAAACTGACAACCTACAATGCACTTTTAACAATGCCGTTGTTTGTTTATATTTAAATCTGTTGTGTTATGCTAGTGAAATGATTCGATTTAGAATAAGCAAGTGTTCGATTTTAATGTATCAATAAAATGGTTCAATTAAAATAATTTATAAAAGTACTAAAACTTTTTCATTTGTTTAATTGTTTCAGTTTACAATCATGTGTGTATTCACCGTAACACAACAAGGGACGTAACCACTACACTTAAAGTTGTCTAAAAGTAGTTCTGGCGGGAAAAAACTGATATTTCACACGTGAAATATCGGAATTTATTTCACAGATAAATCTCCATAATTCACACCTATCTATATAATAAAAATGTTTATTTCACTGCATGACATTACAGTACAATGTCGTCACAATAAAAAATCATTGAGTGTAGGACAATGAAAAACAGGTTTATTTTCTAAATGTTTTATAAGCTAACATGCATTCATGAATTACTGTGTTGTTTGGTTACTCTAAATTTATTTTTAGATATTTGGAATGCAGAGAGTAACTATACAATGTACAATGGAATAAAAACTAGAGATAAAGTTAACAAAGCTACACATTAATGCTCCCTGCCCCTTCTAAACTCAGCTAAACATATTAACTATTAAATGAAACAAAATAGAGGTTTTGTTTGGTTTAATGAACAGAAACATATGTTTCCCATTTATTTGGGACCAGAAAACTCTAGAAAAAACAATTTATTTAACCCTAACATTAATACATATGAAATAAAAATCAATAATTTGAACTTGTGGTCAAAAGTCAAGGTCACAGAGACTTGTATGCAAAAATTCATTATGTCCTAATACATACAGATACAAATATGAAAGTTGTAAAATACAAAATAAATTATTCGACTATGTGGTAAAAAATCAAGGTCACAGTGATCTCATTCTTATTTATACACCAAATTCTGCCATGTCCTAGTACATAAACATACAAAATACAATGTATGAAGGCTTCTGGCCTTTAGATCAAAATGTTCTGCACCGGACAAGATTGTGTTGACAAACAACACTTTGAAACCAGTATATCCCATCAGTTTTGTTGAGAAAGTATAATAATGACTGAAAATAAAAATAAAATGAAGAAAGTACCTATAAATAAAGTCTAACCACACAAAACTAATTTGTTACAATACCTATAAATGCAGCTTTCTCCTCTTCATGACTAAGTCTATAACATCGTGGATAAAAAGCATCGGGATCAGAATCTTCAAACCAGGGTACGCTTCTCATATTTACACACAGTCCAACCTAAACAAAATTGAAAACGAAATTATTTTTTGACAATGAAAATTTCCTCTGAATTTTTTTTTAAATCAAAATCATTTTCTTCGGAAATTCTTAAAGTAATATGAAAGGCAAATATCGTGGAATTTTTGGATTAAATATTTTTACTTAATATGCCACTTAATTTAACTAAAATCAACTGCATAACATTAAAAATCCACTCAAAAGCAGAATTTATGAGCAAATCGCAAAATATTTGACATCAGATTATTCTGTTGTGCACAACAGTAATGCAAATGATATGTGCATGACCCAAGATTTGAACTTGTTCGGGGATATTGTATAACAGGTGTGTTCGATTTGTGTTTCAATTATCTCCCTTTTTGAAACCTGGCTGTCAAAAGTAGACATTTATTTTTATGTTGATATATTTTGTAATGATAAGGCTATTTGTAATAAATTTATCATATTTAAACATTGACAAACTTCTGCAAATAAAATTCGTTAAGAAATTTGCAGAATTAAAATAATAACCATACCATTGTCAAGGTGACGAATGTTTTATATAATACTTAGGCCATGTAAAATTAATTACTTTTTTGTCAAAATTGATGAGGGAGGGCGGCATTTTTTGTTATCCTTTTACTGCTGTAAAAAGTGATGAGGGAGGCATTTTTTTTTTTGTTTTTTTTTTTGTGAAAAATATGGCAATGTATAAATCTTTTCATTACTTTATTGAAAATTTCAATTTTATTTCTTCCGATGGTGGCAGAAACATCACAAGTGGTTAATTTTTATGGAAACGTCCAATCCGCTGGTCCCAGCATACCATTTTTTTTTTATCTCCGTAAACAATTCCAATAAGGTACAAGCTTCGAAGAAGCCCCCTATTATGTTCCCTGGTAAAACTGGCAAACATTTGTGCCGAATTTGCACAGAAACGATTGATATTTTGTCTAAATATCAAACGGAAACACGTTTTTTATTTATACATTGTCATAACGATGCTTTAAATATCATTTAAGCATGATGCGTTTTAAAGCGTTTCAACGACCACGCGATATAAGAGAAAAAAACGGATGCGGTTGTTTTTTCCGTACGGACAGCGCTACCGCATTTATTTTTTTTAAAACTATTTTTGCAATAAAATCGGCAATGCGGCGACGAATTTCCACATACGGGCGGGCCTGAGAACCAAGAAATTAACTTTTTATGGCCTTAATATTAACATTTTCAACTCGTTCAAGGAACCATTGGCTATTAACAGTATGGCTTACTTAGTATACCTTTGATGTTTGAAATATAAAAAAGTATAACTTTTGATCCTTGGTCTGTCTGTGAGCTTTCTGCTTGGCAACCACCAAGCGAGACATATCCAAACATGCTCCTGTTACAGAAAGTGATTGAATTAGTTGACGATGGATACAAAATGAGATTTAGACATATATATCCAGGTTTGTTCCACTGTGATTCGAGCTTATGGCAATAGGAATTAAGGCTAATACTTTAAACATATTTATTGTCAAACAAATACAGACAATGGATCAGACACAAGTTATAAACTTACGAGGTCTTCTAATAAGGCTAATAAGTTTTCAATACTTTATAGTCAACAAAAGGCAAGATATAACAGAACATAAAAATCAACAATTGTGAAGGCTTCACATAAATACTGCACAAAACAAAAATAGATGCAAAAATGGCTGTAAAATACCAATATCAAAAATAACCTAGGTAGCACTGATGTTCGAATGTAAAAAATCAACCCAGAAAAACATGATGTGGTGAGTAGCTAACAAAAAGTTTATATTTGAAAGCATTCTGGGGTTAAAGTTAATCTAAATTTAAAGTAGAAAATTAAAAAAATTTAGTGTCCCATTTTAAGCTGTCCCAAAAACAAATAGATTGGGTACTACTCCTATAGAAGCAGGATCAAAAGTTATACTAAGTAGGCCATACTGTTAATAACCAATGGTTCCTTGAACAAGTTGAAATGTAAATATTAAACATTATATAAAACATTCATCGCCTTGACAATGGTATGATTATTATTTTAATTCTGCAAATTTCTTAACAAATTTTATTTGAAGAAGTTTGTCAATGTTTAAATACGATAAATATATTACAAATAGCCTTATCATTACAAAATATATCAATAAAACATATCAACATAAAAATAAATGTCTACTTTTGACAGCCAGGTTTCAAAAAGGGAGATAATTGAAACACAAATCGAACACACCCGTTTATCTTTTCTTGATCGGCAATCATCGGACCAAAATTTTCTTCTCGAAGTATAATGATCGGCAATCATCGGAACAAAACAACCGAAAGTCTCCACAACAATGGCGAGGACAAAAAACATGCACACGGATTTGCAGATTTCTAGTTGTTGGGAACATATTTCGACTTGAAACATGCATGAATAGCTTAGTAAAGGTACCACCGCATTCCAAATGAATTTTCAGGGAACAATTTTCTTCACCCAAAACTGGTGTAATATTACTTTAAGCAAAATCCTGAACTTATGTGGTTGCAGCAGAAAATCTAGAATTTACTTATGTACCAATAAACAACAGTGGACTTACCTTTGTAGTAAATGATCCTGCCTTACAGTAATGGTTGACCATCTGATCTTTTGTCAAAAATCGGTAGTCTATGATATCTCGTTTTAACACCCAAATAAATGTTGGATTCACGTTTCTTACAATACGAGACTGAAATGAAAATAAATATAATAATAAAAAGAAAATTTTCCTTATTGTGTTTCCACTAATACATACTGAATTAATTATTTTGATATTTATAACAACTAGAGGTTCCCAGAAACCTTTAAATGATCACCTGCTTTTCAATATATACGACTTCAAAATTCTATAGAGAAGTTGAAACATATATAATTATTAAAATTTAAACAGATCTTAGCCTAAAATTAAACTTTTTGCCATTTAAAGGCATATTGTCTACGATTTTGTTGAAAAATTTTAACGGTCCATAAATGATTTATTTAAGCTATCATTAAACAGTTATGCTGCAAAAAATACGATTGGTGTTCTTTTTTTGACAAAAAAGACCCAAAACTATCGTTAACAGAATTATTGTCCAGGATGACAAAAATTCAAAGTGAAAGTAACAGCGCCACCTATAAAAAATGGAAGTTCGGAACTCTTGGGGTTTTAGCTTTGTGGTAAGGAAAATACTGCTAAGATTCAAACACTTCAAATTGTAACGCTCGTTTAATGCTGTTTGAATCTTAACGTTTCGTAGCGTATTCGCCAATAATTCGGTGTTTAATCTTCATTTTATGAAGGTCAGTATGGAAAACGACAATAATTTTGAGTATGAAAAATTATGTTTTTTTTTGCCTTTAAAGAAATGTCTACTTTTAGTGATGGCAGCCATCTTGGAAAGAGGGTCAGCTTAAAATATATTGAGATAAAACTATTTCTTAATGAGTAGACTAAGAAAATATCAATATTCAATTCAAAACCATTAGGGGTATGACTAGACTAGAACGAGTCAGCATGAGCACATCCTGAGCTTCAAATAACAAAAGTAGACACAATAATGTTTGTCACACATAATACAATCACCATTTAGAAACTAATCAATCATGGACAATTTCTCATATACATTTGTTCTTATAAAACAACAATAAACAATTGATAAGTTCTAGTACATGTATTCATTTGTTTAAACTCATTTTTTCCTGCCAATCGCATTACTTTGGTCTATTGAAATTTCAAAAGGCACTATTTTCTGAAAGGCTGATTGACCCTCAAAATAATCTAGATCTTCATTCTTAGGGTCATTTCAACAAAAATGTTTCAGTCAGTCACATGCTACAACAAGCCACAATTGCTATTTTTCGTAGTAGTACATGCATTTGTTTGGGAAACACATTCAGCATTGAGAATGACACACACAATATAAAGATCAATTAATGCAGATAGACAGTCCATATAAAACTTATGCATAGAATTGTAATTCAATCTGATAATAGAATAAAAATACTAGATTGTTTACAATCTTGACAGATAGACTCAACATATCAATATCCTCTGTAACAAGTAGCTTACCATTATTCCATAAATACCATCTTCTTCTTCCCAGGGAGGAATTTTTGGTTGATCATCTAAAAAAAACTAAACACATTAGAAAAAAAAAACATTTCAATATCAAGTTTTTTTTATATATTATTTGTTAAGTAATTTGAAGTACAAGATTTATAACAATTCAAAACTACCCTTTTATATAAAAACCATACAATTTCTGTTTTTGTACAACTTCAATATGTGTGCAAATATTTTGTAAAAATATAAATGATCTGAGCTGAAAGATGTAGTAGTATCATAATACACTCTATTTAGAGACAAGCTAAAATATGGCAGTCAAAAACAGATGTAAACACTTAAATAATGATTTATACTAACACTCCATATTACATGAGACTTATTAACAAACAAACAAACAAAAACGTACTATCACTGTCATCGTCATCATCATCGTCGTCATCATCATCATCATCGTCATCATCATCGTCAATATCATCTGCATCATCTGCTCCACCCCCCTTTTTACGTTTCTTTCTAGGAGTTTTCTTTGGTGGACTCGGAAGTTTGTAAAACTTTTCTACCCAACCTCTTTTCCTTAAACTGTGTCGAACAGTCGAATAGCCACCCTGAATGGTAAATACTTTTCGATTCTGAAAAACACAAATAAAAATATTAAATACTGACTGTTATTGCAATACCAGGTACATATGTACTCATAGTCTACCTGTTATCTTTTAATACATTAAAAATACGTCTGTTAAATAAAGATATGTATGTCATTTATGAATGCACATCAATCCCAGCAGTTAATAAAATGGTAAACTTAAACATTTTTGATCTGTGAAATATAGTCTGGGCAGAATTTCATCTATATTCATGATGAAACAACTTTACAAACAAATTTTCAACAAGTAGATAAAAAAAGGGCAACTGGGTGGGTGAAAAATAGGCTTTACATCCCATCCAAGAGTTAGGTATTTGTTACATCGTACACAAACAGTAGTCTCCCCTGTAGGAGTATATATAGTCGTTCCTCACAATCAACAGAAATAAGGTCATATCTATATTCTCTGATATTCCAACATTGGATAATCAAATGTATTGCCGTTAAAGATCCAGTTATCAAGAGGGGGAGGGTTCTGATCCAATTAATTGGTTAAACCCAACCACATTTTGTTCGCCTGTCCGAAGCCAGGACCTGGATTTTGCCATATGTTGTAGTCATTTTTTTCCCTCAGTGATATGACGCGAGAGGTGGTCGTTTGTTTTGTAGATATTAGTGGAATTGTTGACCATCACTGATAAACTTTTTTTTTCATTATTCTTTTAATCAAATAAATGCATTTATGTATACATTTATTGTAAATGAATACCATATCTATTTTACTTAGCCCACAGGGGCTGTCGTGGTCATGATAGTAACTTAGTTGGATTTACAACTACCTATGCAATCAGTGCCTATCACCACTAACGTTGTGAGTTCGAATCCCACTTAGGCGAGGTGTACTCGATACAACATTATGTGATAAAGTTTGTCAGTGACTTGTGACAGGCTGGTGGTTTTCACAGTGTACTCCGGTTTCCTCCGCAAATAAAACTGACAGCCATGATATAAATGAAATATTGTTAAAAGTGGCGTTAAACACCATAAACCAACCAAATCAACTAAGACCACATGCATGTACTGTGAATATATATACAAACCTTCATTGCTTTTTCGGCTACCTCTTTGGCATGGCGAAGACGCTCAGCATTACCATCTATATGAGCCAATTTTTTGGTCAGTTTTGGTCGACTTAAGGTGGGCATGGTTTTACTTCTAGACAGGGAACCAGAAACTTCAGGATCCAGATCTAAATAAAGAAAAACCAATAAAACAAGTCAAGGAATCAGATGAAAAGAAAAATACAGGTAATGCAATGCTACCCTCTCCTTCGTTGGTTAGTATTTATGTTCTATTTTTTCATATAAAAAACAATATTCCACTTCTCAGCATGTAGCATTTATTCATCTATCATTCAATATACATGAATACAAAATAGCAAAGCAATTCCAATTCAACAGAACAGTTTATTTGTGTTTGTACCAACGTGGCCAAAATTGAATCATTTTATTATAAAAAGGAATTCTGGTGCCAATAATGTTTTGGCCTTTAATAATTTTTTTTTAAAGGCATCTGACCATGATTCATTAATATTTCACTGAATAACATACAGGACACTGTCATACAAATGACTGATACAATAGTCTCCTTCTGTAATGAAATTGTGATCTTATATTAAGAGGGACAATTTAGTAGTATTTCACTATCTCAGTGCATATGAAATCTGGGTATCCTTTGGTGAAAGTGGCCTCTAAGAGAGGTAGTCTTTGGTGGGAGTGGCCTTATAAGAAGGTAGTCTTTGGTGGGAGTGTCCTTATAAGAGAGGTAGTCTAGTGGGAGTGGCCTCATATGAGAGGTAGTCTTTGGTGGGAGTGGCCTCATAAGAGAGGTAGTCTTTGGTGGGAGTGGGCATATAAGAGAGGTAGTTAGGTGGGAATGGCCTTATAACAGTAGTATTTGGTGGGAGTGGCCTTATAAGAGAGGTAGTCTTTGGTGGGAGTGTCCTTATAAGAGAGGTAGTCTTTGGTGGGAGTGGCCTTATAAGAGAGGTAGTCTTTGGTGGGAGTGGGCTTATAGGTAGTCTTTGGTGGGAGTGTCCTTATAAGAGAGGTAGTCTTTGGTGGAAGTGTCCTTATAAGAGAGGTAGTCTTTGGTGGGAGTAGGCTTATAAGAGAGGTAGTCTTTGGTGGGAGTGTCCTTATAAGAAAGGTAGTCTATGGTGGGAGTGTCCTTATAAGAGAGGTAGTCTTTGGTGGGAGTGGGCTTATAAGAGAGTTAGCCTTTGGTGGGAGTGTCCTTATAAGAGAGGTAGTCTTTGGTGGGAGTGGCCTTATAAGAGAGGTGGTCTTTGGTGGGAGTGGGCTTATAAGAGAGGTAGTCTTTGGTGGGAGTGGGCTTATAAGAGAGATGGTCTTTGGTGGGAGTGGTCTTATAAGAGAGGTAGTCTTTGGTGGGAGTGGCCTTAAAAAAGAGGTGGTCTTTGGTGGGAGTGGGCTTATAAGAGAGGTAGTCTTTGGTGGGAGTGGCCTTATAAGAGAGGTAATCTTTGGTGGGAGTGGCCTTATAAGAGAGGTAGTCTTTGGTGGGAGTGGCCTTATAAGAGAGGTGGTATTTGGTGTGTGTGGCCTTATAAGAGAGGTAGTCTTTGGTGGGAGTGGCCTTATAAGAGAGGTGGTATTTGGTGGGAGTGGGCTTATAAGAGAGGTGGTCTTTGGTGGGAGTGGCCTTATAAGAGAGGTAGTCTTTGGTGGGAGTGGGCTTATAAGAGAGGTAGTCTTTGGTGGGAGTGGCCTTATAAGAGAGGTGGTATTTGGTGTGTGTGGCCTTATAAGAAATGGTCTTTGGTGGGAGTGGGCTTATGAGATGGTCTTTGGTGGGAGTGTGCTTATAAGAGAGGTAATCTTTAGTGGGAATGGCCTTATAAGAGAGGTAGTCTTTGGTGGGAGTGGCCTTATAAGAGAGGTGGTCTTTGGTGGGAGTGGGCTTATAAGAGAGGTAGTCTTTGGTGGGAGTGGGCTTATAAGAGAGGTAGTTTTTGGTGGGAGTGGCCTTATAAGAGAGGTAGTCTTTGGTGGGAGTGGCCTTATAAGAGGGTGACTAATGTAACATTTAAATATTCTGTATACTTGATGATAACTACAAGGCTTCCATGCAAAAGCAGTAAGTTGTGATCAGCTGACATAATGAATTATAAAATTAGAAAATAATGCATAACACAAAGAGTTTGACAAAAGCATTGTTATCCACAGTGCATATCACATCTACATAAACAAATATACCCTTCCCTAAAAAGACATTTGTTGTTATTTGTTAAGTTCACCATTGTACCCTTCTTCTTCTTATTCATTAATACTATTGGTATAAATGTACCATGTGCATATATAGCTATAATACCAATCACATTGTGATTTTCCCAGTAATTTTGATATATTGATCCCCCCTTTTGACATTTTTCATTCCTTTATTAAATCTAAAAATGATTTTAAAACAAAAACAAAACATGCAGGTGATTTCTCTCCCCCCCTTTTTTTTGGGGGGGACATTTTTGATTATTTAATTAATCTTAAAATGATTTTAAAACAAAGACAATACATGCAGGTAGACAGTTATATGATAATAAACATATAATCTATAATTTTATGTACATAATAAACATATAATCTATAATTTTATGTACATAATAAACAGATAATCTATAATTTTTTGTACATAATAAATATATAATCTATAATTTTTATGTACATGTATATATTAAAGTCCTACACTATGTGATGAATATACAAAATCAGGTAGCACACAGAAACTATAGAATTCTTACTTAAGTATTTAATCTTAGCTGTGATCCTAGCTATAATTAATTAAAAAGAAAACATCAATTCAAATTGTTGTGTAAAGCAAAAGGAAAATAAGCCATTATTTTCCTCATATCTGGACTAAATCCCCAGTAAAATATTTAACATTGTACAAATGACAGAACAAAATACAGATACAAAATACACAACAAATTATCACAAAAATGTTTGAGTTTCATAATAAGTGAGTGGGGATTATTGCAAAAAAATATGTTCAAATTATTTTGAATTCTTTTTTTTTTTAATTTAAATACATATGAATAAAAGAAATGAAATAAATAATGTTTTAACAACATATTCTTTCTGGAATTTTGATTATTGGATGACATCTTGAATTACAGAGAACATGTTCTCAATAATTATTGGAAATATCTCCATAAAGAAATATCAAGCCTTAAAATATATCTTAAGTATAAATCAGCTTTAAATAATTCAGTTATGGTGTTTCATGCAACTTTCAACAATATTTCAGTTATATTGTGGCAGTCAGTTTTATTGGTGGAGGAAACCAGAGTACCCGGAAAAAACCACCGACCTGCTGCAAGTCACTGACAAACTTTATCACATAATGTTGTATCAAGTACACTTCGCCATGAACGAGGTTAGAACTCGAAACGTTAGTGATTATAGGCACTGATTGCACAGGTAGTTGTAAATCCAACAACCACACAATCACGACCACGATGGCACCCACAGCTTTAAATATACTTAAGTATTAACATTAACAGTAAATATATCTAAACGTCTGCAGGGGCGTTCTTGGAAACTTTTGATAATAGTACTGATATTAGACACAGGAAATAACGATAATCATTATATTTGAAGCAGAATTTAGGACTATTTAATGACAAAGTAACCAAAATATTGCATGTATGATTATTTTGTGACATAGTAACCAAAATATTGTATGTATGATTATTTATGACAAAGTAGCTAAAATATTGCATGTATGATTATTTTGTGACATAGTAACCAAAATATTGTATGTATGATTATTTATGACAAAGAAATTAAAATATTGTATGTATGATTATTTATGACAAAGTAGTTAAAATATTGTATGTATGATTATTTATGACAAAGTAGTTAAAATATTGTATTTATCACAGAAGTAAGTACCTGCTGTATCTCCATCTACACTGTCTCCTACTGGTTTAGCTTTCACCTGGTGGTTAGTTAACTTGTTACGATGTCGTTTTAGAACCATGTCAGGATTGCCTGCAGCATACGGACCTAAGTAACAATGTTATAATGTGTTTATATAAAATCTGTGAAAATGGACAGAAAATATTTATTATTAGTAACATTTTACCTGAAAAAAAACCTGCCATGATATAACTGAAAAATTGCTAAAGTTGGTGTTAAACTCCAATCAATCAACCTGATTTTTTTTCTTTAATAACAGTCAATAAACCAGAAATAGAAAATAAACGGGACCAACAATTTAATGGGTTTTTTTTTTAATTTCTAATGAAATATCAGCAATTATCACAAAATAAAGCTTGTTTTATGTACTACATTTATTTGAACAAATTTTCAGAAGTACTTTTGTGGCATGTGTAGTTTAAAATATGTCAGGTATATAACACATTCAATATACAGTTGGTAGGGCTAACAATAATAAATAATAACATTCAAATGTATTTAACAGCCAAACAATTTAGGTCAAGTCAATTTAAATGACTGCTTTGTATATAACGTGTCAATCTAATTCAAAAGCATTTAAAAAAAAAATATACATAGAGATGAAAAAGCAGCTGTAACCAAAACTAGAGGCTCACATGAGCCTGTATCGCTCACCTGACATAACTAAGTCCTCTTAAGAATGTCTGCATGCCGAATACATCTAAGTTACTATTCAAATCCCATAGGGTTCTATGTTAAAACTATGTCTGCTCATGGCAGCCATCTTGGATGGAGGTAGTAGTCACCGGACACAATTTTAAAAGTATACTACCCAAGGACCATCCATGCCATATTTGCTTTAAATTGGCTGACTGGTTTCAGAGGGAAGACTTTTAAACAATTTTCCCATAGGGTCCTATGTTAAAACTATGTCCGCTGACTGCGGCAATCTTGGATGGAGGTCAGGCTCACAGGACATAATTTTGAAAGTTGACCACCTAAGGACCATTCATGCCATGTTTGCTTTAAATTGACTTGCTGGTTTCAGAGGAGAAGACTTTTAACATTTTTTTCCATAGGTCCTATGTTAAAACTAAGTCGAGTCATGGTGGCCATCTTGAATTTCCGATCAGCAAACGATTCACAAGTTTAGTACAGGATCACCCAATGATCATTCCTGTAAAGTCACAATTCAATTGGCTTAGTGGTTTCTAACAAGAAGATTTTTAAAATTTCGACCAATCAGAACACATTATG
>MJUT01038076.1:216921-231990 GCA_002080005.1 Gigantidas platifrons
TAGTTTCTGACAAGAAGATTTTCAAAGTTTCAACCAATCAGAACACATTATTGGCCCTGGCGGCCATGTTGGATTTCCGATCTGCACCAAAATAACAAATTTAGTAGAGGACCTCCCAATGAACATTTCTGCCAAATTTGGTCCAAATCAGTTCAGTGGTTTCAAAGAAGAAGAAGAAAGTATGAAAAGTTTACAGACGCGGACGACAACGACGACGGACGCAAAGTGATGACAAAAGCTCACATGACCCTTTGGGTCAGGTGAGCTAAAAATGAGGTATTCATGGTACTGTGGTAATTCATGATCACTGATTTCTTGAAATGAAGTATCCAATACTTACATCTATGTTTAACAAACTTGTAAAATAGACCTTAATAGAACTCTTTCATTAAAAACAGTAGTTTTACATTGTTAATTTCCTATACCATCATAAATCAGTATTTTTGTGATATTCATGTAAGAGTGATTAAGTCTACAAATACTAGTTATAATCCCTTCCTTCCAAAGAGTGCAGAATAAATCATAGTTATTTCACCAGGTTTTATATATAGTTTTAAATTCTTACCCATGCTTAAAAATCTTGCTAGAAAATTAAAGAGAACATGCTTGCAAATTTTAATCTAAAAATCATAAAGGACAAAAAAAATATATGAATACTGAAGAACTCCAAACTCTCAATTAGGATAACTCAGGTACATGAATTGAAACAACTGGTTAAATCATTCTGACAATTTACACATGTTAATGTAAGAAATATTCATATACATGCTCTATCAAATAATGTTGTAACTTATTGTATATACTATAGGAATAGACTTCATAAGTTTCTTTAACTTGTGTCTTATCCTTTTTGCACATTTGGGAAAATAAAATATGTTTAACTAATCATTCTGACATTGATCACGATTATACATTTTTGTATGAATTCAAACAATTCCAGGCAATGAAAAACTGTTTTCAATTAAGATGCTTGACAACATTTTTGCAGAGTTGTAATTATGAAATAATCAGATACATAAATTACAATGATTCCTCTTTGCTAAAAAAAAAATAAACTAGAGGAAAATCTAAGAATTAAACACTAATATATGTCAAAATCTACCAGTTGTTTCAATAGTGTTAATCTCTTTGTAAATTAAACCTATATATATATAATCCTCACACCTGTATATACATAATTAATACAACATGATTAAGGTGTAAGTAGACATAAAATAAAATCTACATGAAACTCATGTAAACATCAAAGGTTAAGAATCAGGACCTTTATTGCTGAGTTTCATTTCACAGTCACCATGCTATCTTCAATGATAAGTATAGCTCATACCTCAGAGAGATCATGTAATGGTTCTTTGTAACAGTCTACAACTAAATGTCTAACAGATAAACTCTACATCTGTGTTTTTTTTTCATCTTACAGATGTTTGAATATCAGAAAGATAATTCTACTATTCTTAGCCTGTTTAACCAGCTGATTAAATGTTCGCAATACTTCTAATCACCGCAGTGGTTCAATTTCTTCATGGAAATTCCCTTTCGACAATGAAAATTAACGACTTTAAAAATATTTTCAACATTTTGATCATATGAGAAACAGATTCTCCTTCTGTTAGCAGTGGATAACAATATTTCTCCACTCTCGAGGTGGAAAAACGTGGTATTCCATGGGAATACTGGTAAAGTTATCTTACAAATACTGTCATTATATTGAATATGTCTGACATCACAATTACATAACAAAAACAGATCAAATGAAACAATGAAATTAGTCTTATCAAGATATTTAAAAAGTCAATTTATAGTGTAAAAATACATTCAGGTATAGAAATTGTCATATTTAATTAGAAGGTGTTCACTCAGTTAGAAGTGACAGGAACGAGAAAGTAAACAAGCAAAATTATCAATGCAAGTTTTCAATGTTGATTCATAATTTCAGGTGCACACATTAATTATGGATGCAAACATTCTGCAAAGTTTTAAGGATCTGCATTGGAAACTGTGAAGGGAATTGATTACACTGGTTAAGGTTATTGATGTTTAATGCCACTTCCAACAATATTTTGGCTATATCATGGTGGAAATTACACTGAAAAATGGCTAAGTTCAAATAGGCATAATTTCTTTCAAAATTTATGTTATCAATAATCATTATTAAAAAGTTGCATGCATATCTCCAATATGTCTCTATTCTAACAAATGTATTATGCTTGATATCATTTGGTTGTAAATTGTAAGAGGAATTGATTACACAATATAGGTACCGCCTACTGAAAATGTTGTTGAAAAAATGTTCAAATAGTCATCATTTCTGTAAACATTTTATTATCATCATTAAAAAGTTGCATGCATATCAGATTTTTATTAAATGTGTATAGGTTTGAAATCATTTGGTTGTAAACTGTAAGAAGAGTTGATTACACAAAATAGCTATTTACAACAGTCTAATTAATTAGATGTTTGTTGTATCTTTACAAACATTTTCTCTTGCGATACATTAACATCTAATGATATCTAACATGAGATCATGTCACGGTTCATATTTTCAATCAACAAATCAGCGATGAGTCTACTAAATCTTTAGGTATAAAAACCGAGTACACACTAAGATCTGTTGTCTGATTGGTCAATATATTTAACTGTCTTGCATATGATTGGACGTTCAAAGATGAATAAAAGTGGATGTTGTTAGATGTTAGTGTGTTGCTATTTAATTAGTATACCCATATTTGCAAGTTATGTGCAACCCTGCAAATAACTTGAATTGGTAATTAAAAATCAAAAGGACTGTTGAAACAAATTTACAAAATCATTAGGGAACGGAATTTGTAAAAGTGATACCTCACTTGTTTTCCAATCCCACCTGCTATTTGCCATCTTGTATTTGTGTTTGACTTTCTTTCAAATAAAATATAGTTTACACTAAAATCATTTCTAAAAGATGATGGTTGATGAGAAACAAGTATGTGATCTTCCTTGACATAAATAGAATAACTGAAGTTATGATATACGAGACAGACATTACCACTAGTATAGCAGAGAGTCAGATAAGACGAGCTATGATTCTAGTGTTGGATATTGTAATTTGAGACCTTCAAAACTGATGTTATTTTTTTAACAGTCACATCAAAATCTGTTTGACATCACACTGACTGATTATTATCAGTATAAGTGTCCATCTGTTGATACTGACAATATCCCTTAATGAGAATCAAACGAACAATTTATATAAATTAATGATCAATATAGAATAACGACAGTTTTGAAGGTCGAGACAGACATTATTGCTAGTATCGCAGCAAGTCAGACAGAACGAACTGTGATAATTTAAGTCGAGATCTTCAAAACTGGCGTTATTATTGTTAAGTGACGTCAAAATGTGTTTGATGTCACACTGACCGATAATTTTCAATATCAGAGTCAGTTCTTGCACATGCGAGTTACGAATTGACCTAACAATTTTGTGAATCAAGGTCAGTTCAGTGATCCAGACTTTATCAGAGGCATCCATCAAAGGGAAAATGTCCAATTTGCCAATAATAAAATTTATCCATTACATACAAATGATAATTAAGATGAATGATACAAATCTCCACAACATTCCCACTGTCCACAATCACAATATGTATTACATGATATACATGTATAAGAATAAAATTATTGTTAGAAATTGCTAAACTAATTACTTATGTTGTCATTTCTATGAAATTTAAAAAAAGAAGTGAACATGCATTATATTATATGCATAGTTAGAGAGAGGAACCTTTCCAAACCTTTTTAAATATGACTCCATTCCCTTATTCTAAACAGGGGAAATTTTCCCCTTAAATAAAGATTATTTTTGGTATCTTCCTGTAATGCACAATTTTGACAAAATTCTTACTGTTGTCTTCAAATTGCTCTTAAAAAATTGGATAAGGCAAAACACATCAGGATTCTCGAGGTATCCCCAGACTTCTTGTTTGTCAAGAAAGATTCCACTGCATCCATTTTTATTTTAACATGATCAAGGTATTTTGAATATTATCAGAAACTTATATTACATATGCAATTACTTATTTATGTATTAAATAGAAGGCAATCCTCAAAATTATGAGTATAAAACAAAAACACAAGTTTTTAAATAAATGTAGTAAAGCACATTAATTAGTAATGTGTTTTTCTCAAAATCTGTGATAAAATAACATGCTTTTATTAAAAACAAATGTCAAACTTTCTCATTGATTGAACCGAATCAAACTATTGCCCTGGTAATTCTTCCTGTAAAATATTATTGAAGTCTGATAATGGTTATGGACAGACAGACAAGAGGATGGAAGTCTTTGCTCAGTCTTTGCCTTAATTTTTTCACCTACTTGCCCAAATTTGTTCAATATTTGTCACTTGTCCGAATCCAGTTTGACTTGTCCCGGACTTCGGGCAAGTGGGTTAGCATGAAGTTTGCTATGTGACGTACCCACTACCCACTGGGTGTTGGGGGTAGAAAAAAAATAGTCCAATATCATCCTTTTTTTTTTAACTTGAATAAAAGGCCGTTGGCCACTGGTCCCCCGACGCCAAGGTTATATCGTAAGATTAAATTTTGAAACTACTGTAAACTAGAGGGTCAGGTGAGCCTGTATCACTCATAATTCTGAAAGGGGACCATCCAAGGACCATTTTGAAGTAAAAAAAGGGGAGTAACTCTGGTTAGATTTGTCGAAAAATCATCATTATCGAACTTGACCTAGATATTCATGAGATACACTTACATACCAAACCTAGTTTCAATCTGACTTTTTGTTCACAAGTTATAATTTGGAAACCAAAATATTAGCAATTTTGAAGTATAAAAAGGGATGTAACTCTGGTAAGATTTGTCGAAAAATGATCGCTATCGCACTTGACCTAGATATTCATGAGATACACTTACATACCAAACCTAGTTTCAATCTGACTATTTGTTCCCAAGTTATCATCTGGAAACCAAATATTTAGCAATTTTGAGGTATAAAAAGGGGCACAACTCTAGTAAAAATTGTCGAAAAATTGTCATTATCGAACTTGACCTAGATATTCATAAGATACACTTACATGCCACACCTAGCTTCAATTTGACTTTTCATTCACAAGTTATCATCTGGAAACCAATTCGGGACACACGGACAAAGTATAAAAAGGGATGTAACTCTGGTAAGATTTGTCGAAAAATGATCGCTATCGAACTTGACCTAGATATTCATGAGATACACTTACATACCAAAACTAGTTTCAATCTGACTATTTGTTCCCAAGTTATCATCTGGAAACCAAATATTTAGCAATTTTGAGGTATAAAAAGGGGCACAACTCTAGCAAAAATAGTCGAAAAATTGTCATTATCGAACTTGACCTAGATATTCATAAGATACACTTACATACCAAACCTAGCTTCAATCTGACTTTTCATTCACAAGTTATCATCTGGAAACCAAAAAGCACACGGACGGACGGACGACACCCATTTCTATAGTCCCCTTCGACGAAGCGTCGGGGGACAATAAGTCATTTAAAAAAATCACTTATTCCACTCCAGTGGTTCCATTACATTATTTTCTTCTGATATATTTATTCAACTGGAAATCCATATTCCATTTGTCTCATTTTCCTAAACTTTTAAAGGTACAAGGTTTATTAATAGTGATGTTAATGAGGGGAGACAACTCACCATTAAGAATGCGTTGTAGGTTAGGAGAAACAGTGGTTTTAGTATGATTCAACATAAAGGGCATGTTGTTGTCACCTTCAGTTTCTTCCTCTTTTGCTTTATCTGTTTCATTTTCTAAAGTTGTTTCAGATGTAGAGTTAACATTTTCACCTTCTTCATTCTAAAAAAAATAGCACTTCAAATGATGAACAAGTGTAGACAGATCAATGACTCGCCTGCCCCCTGCAAATCTTCTGTTGTGATATATTTTTTATTGAAAAATAAACTAAATCCATGTACCATGAAACTGAAATTAAGATTAGTTGACATGCATGAATATGCCCATGCACCCTCCATTATCAATGTACAGTCAAACCTGCTTTAATGACCACCTCTAGTATTAAGCAATAACTTGTATTATGTGACCTTAATTTCAATTTCCATTCACAGTGCATTTCATCTTATAAATAAACCTGTATTTAGTGACCACATGTCTTATGTGACCCTATATCAATGTTCCCTTGGAGGGTCGCTTTAAAAGACAAGTTTGACTGTATGTGTGTGTGTTTGGACCAAATATTGTGAGCCTAGGTAATAGAGAAACTGACCTAATCACAAAAATGTGACGTTAATTCAACAAAGAAGGTACATGTAGACTGTGAAAATAAGGTGAAGATCAGTCACCACATGCATGGCTGACATGTACCCTAAATATCACTAAATAACTTTTGATTAAATATTAATAATTTAATTTGATGTGAATACTGCAATCTGATTGGCTAATCCGCCTGGAGAAAATTTTGGCTATACATGTACTATATATATTTAGATAACCTGGGTTGGTATTGTGACGTCACCAATGTGTTCATCCGCCAACGACAAATTCAAATAGTCACATGAAATAGTCGTAAATAAAATCGAGGAATCGTTAAATTTTGTTGTGAAAATTTAAATTATAAGGAATATTTGAAATTGTTGAACAGGTTATACTTGTGTAACCTGGTTTGGGTCAGTTACACTTTTCATAAATATACATTACATGCAATGTTTTATAAACAGTTTCATACTTTCACTTTCTTAACTTTAAAACTGAAAACATAACAACATTTATTCAAATCTGTGACAAACTTTTGGCTAAAACTAAAATGTCATAAGCTTTTTCTTATCTCTAGATCTGACCTCCTTGTTTTTCTTTGACTTTCGGATTGATTTGTTAACTGGAGAAAGACGTCCAGCAGTGTATGATGATACAGGTATGGAATTAGCTTGTTCTAACTGCAAAGGACAAAATAATATAAAATATTAAATTTGTATACAAAAATACTGATTTCTGCTCTATAAATTAAGCCATTGAATAATATCACAAAAGACTATAATACCAAGACTGAAGCACATGGCATGTTACTTTTAAACTGTATTTTTCTTATGAAGGACTATCCAATGTTTTCTTCACCACATGAATTGTTCGATTGCAGACAACTATACATCGACAGACACAAGCCAATTTCATAGTGTTGCTGATGATTTGGCTGCTCCATCAGCCGTGATTGTGCTACATGATTCTGTATTGAATACCAAATTGAAATTCCCGCACTTTAAAATTGAAAACATACTCTTTTTTGCATTACACATTGACATTTTTTTTTATCATTGACTGAATTTTTATTGATATACAAATGTAGTGTCTAGTTCCCTTTGGTACAAACATTAATCTCATACCAGTAAGTGATTATGGATTAAATGACCGGTGTGGATGGACTCCAGGGATAAAATGACACAAGTTGAATCACTCTAGACTTGGGTTCCGAGTTTGTTCGCCCTGGGTGCGTTCACCCTAATAGTGGGTCCGTTCGCCCTGATAATTATGCATAGGATATTAAAAATAAATGAAGCAAAAATGATATTTGATGGTTTATAGATAAAAAATTAAGAAATTCTTTAATGCTTGCAATTTGTTTCAACGTTGTTTTACTCATACCAAGCTTATATCGAAAGTGCATAATTACATAATCAAAGCCACCAATTAATGAAAACAAAGAGATCAAAGATATACAATAATCCAAAATTAATAATTGCAATGATTAAATCAACAAACATTAATATTTTTTCTTTAAATTAATACTTTTCTATATCATTACTTCTTTATTTTAAATTAAAATATGCATTATGATTATATTCATTAAAATACTTCTTAATTATCGGGGCGAACGAACCCAGGGCAAATGTGTAGTTAAGGCGAACAGACCCAATACCCTAGACTTGCATGCACAACACATGACCTCAAAGAAACTTACATTGCGTCTTTGTCTTTCAATATGCTGTTGCTGTCGAGCCATAAAGTCGGTACCAAGATTTTCAACAATCTTGGCACTAGCACTGCTGACCTTGGGTTTAAATGTGAAAATGTTGTCATCTAAATTAACATCATTTTTTCCAGACATGTTTGATCGAAAGGTTTCTGGATTTGATTTTGAATCAACTTTGTCCTTGAATAGTTTTTCTTTTTGAAATGATGCCTTTTGTTCAATAGAAAAATCATTGACTGAATCATTTGAAGTTAATTGTGCACTTCTGTTTTCATCTGGGCCTACTGACTGGCTAGTTGGGATAGGGGCAAGCGGTTCTCTTGTGTGCGTTCTCGTATTTAACATAAAATGTGGTACCCCTCCCGTATCCAAGCTTTCCAATCTTCTCGAAGCTAATTTTCTGCTTGTTTTGCTTATCTTCGGAATAAAGGCGAGTGCTTCATTTTTTATCCTTTTGTGTTTCCCCATCTGTACATCTTGCCATTGCAGTTGATAAACATTTCTCTCAGACAGGCCCAAAATCAAGAAGGAAAATACGACTTCAGTCTAACAACTTCCGTAACTATGGGTCGCCATATTGTTTTGGTGTCAAAAATACTCTTTAAAACACATTTAGTTTCGGTAGTGTCTCTATTATAAAACAAACACAATACAAATGTGTTCAATAACATTATATGTGGATAACTGTTGACAAAGTGAGCATTGACTATTCAAAATAAATTTCTTTTTTGTTTTGTTTTAAAGATTATAAGGGGAGATAATTGATGCAAAATGCCAAACATTAAGACCGAATTTAGTTTCAAAAAGATTGGGTTTGGAGATGTACACCCTGGTCGATTTGTGTATTCGCAGGTAACTTACAACAAGACATAGATTAAAAGCCAAAAATGTTAATAATATGTAATGGAAGAAGAGCAAAACAGTAAAAATAACGTATATACAAGTAAATTATTGAGAATTAATACTGTTGTTTAGAGATGGAGGATTTGAAAGAGTCCAGTGATGTACTGTTGATAATGTTTTCCGGTAATTTGTTCCAGTCTTATTGTTCTTGGGAAAAAAGATTCCTTTCTGTATTCAGTTTTACAAGATGGTATTTGGAAACTTTTAGTGTTGGATTGGGAATGTCGTGTCTGCCTTTTTTGTGGCATCCCCACCCAACTAACTAACACTTTACCCTAACCCTTATTTTAATATTAATTTATAACAAACAAAAACAACATTGGGTGGGGGTGCCATAAGGAAGTCTTACCTAACATTCTTTGATGATTATTCTCTATTGTCTATTTAAGAAATAATTCATGGAAGCCAGAGTTTGCATACATGTGATAATGTCAGCAGGCCTTTGCAGGAGATTTGCCTTAAAAAACCAGGAGATTGGGGGTCTGATCAGGGAGATTTTTTATCGACGTATTTATCAACAACTTTTACTCTTCTATAGTTTAATTTATGTACATATTCATACTTATATGCATGAAAAACATCTTTTTAGTTCTACAAATACAATACAAAATGTACCGGTAGTATATAACACAATGACCAACATTCTGCAATGAAATATGTAAATAACACTTCAGCTTTGCGAACGTTTTCATCTAGAGTAGTTGTCTTTTTCAAGAAAATGTCTGTCAATTTCTTGTTCTTATCGACGCAAACGGAATTCTGCTTATGACTCGTTGATGTAACATGTCTTTGTACATCGTTTTTACCTCCGTATGTGATACCAAAATGCGAATTGCATACTGTGCAGTACACATACAATTCCCCTTTATCACTATTGGTGATGCAGTCAAATTCTATTTTCCACTTTTCTTGAAATTTGCAGGCGTATTTAATTTTCTTAGGGTTAGCTGGTCCATCGGGACACGACGAGTGTCTTTTACGAGAAGCCATTTAAAAAATGCCGAACCCCTGTCAAAAACTTTACTATTAAACAAAGTGATTAGTTTTTAAGATTTAATTGCTGAAAATCAATACAAAATCACCCAAGCGTCGTAGATTAACAGGTAGATTGACAGGTATAATCAGCTGATGTGTTGCTAATTATAAACACAGGGAAAGTACCTAGGTAAAATTGATACCGGAAGTCGATAGATTGGACGTAATTTCAACTTTTTGACAAAGATTATGAATCCGGGAGATTTTCAACCAATTCCGGGACTTACATTTTGAAGGGTCGAATCCGGGAGACTCCTGCAGAATACGGGAGCTATCACATGTATGAGTTTGTATACAGTTTTAACATGGGTAACATTATTTTCGTACAAATTTTATCCCGAGCGTTGGCGAGGGATAAAATGCAACGAAAATAATGTTACCCATGTTAAAACGTGATACAAACTCTCGCTTCCATGAATTATTTCGATTCTAGTAGGAAAAATCTAACTTATTTTTTTAAGTGGAAGTCGGTAATGGAAATGCATTTTATAACAAAATTCACTAACCTTCATGTTTTACAGTTTACGGTTGTTTTTCTTTTATGTATAAATAGACTGTGATGCTATGAAGTTACTGATATTTTCCAATTTAATGGCATTTTGAATTTAGCAACTTAAACAAGTAAAATTCTCACAAAATCTTAAAAATAAATCAGTAACTATGTCTTTCAATGTCATCAGCATTCCTTGTAAACGACTTCCGGAAGATGTTAAATTTCAAAAGTCAATGTCCATTGATGGTTGTCTTAAGTATTTATTCCGGAAAAATATAGGTAAAAACAATACAGGCATTTTTATGTTTGTTATGCACCACAGTGCTGTATGAATACATAAATTCACTAGGGAATTATGTTTGTAATTTGTTCGTCAATACGCACGAGCGAATTAAAATATATCGTGAGTTTTATCACTGTATTATTTATATAGCCAACGAAGGACGTCATGTTAGAATAAGTTATTAACTACATTAAACACAAATCAAATTCCTTTAAATAAACAACTTAAAACAACACAATTTTGGGACCACAAAGTCCGCTTGATTTAAAAAAAAACAACAACAAAAAACACTCACAGCATCATGTTTCGCATCGGTACTTTGTATCCTAGCTCGGACCTACACGTATCATCACCAATACAAAACTAATTTGAAAAAGTGTTATATGAAAATTTGACATTTGAGATTCCTCCCATGTGGTTTTTAGAGTTGTCAGTCGAGGGATAAAAATAAATCGCAACAAACCCCTGTGCTTTGAACAGGTTAGAAGAAGTTCTCTAATAATATAAAAGTTGTGCGTCATGTGTTGTGTAAAAAGCGGTTGAACATCAGCAACGTACATAATGATTGTATAACGTTTACAACGTAAAAATCGATTAGTGGACAGAACGTCTTCCCATGACTGTTTCTTTACTTTGAATCGTAAAACTTCGACGTTGGACATTTTTGCAAGATATCTGAAAACAGACGCTGCGCTTTTATGCAGTAGGTTCATACAAGTTTAAAATACAAAAATGCATGTTTTCTGTCAACATAATAAATAGAAACTTCATGTTCAGAGAAATATATAAGATTGTTCATCATGATTGACACAATATCGTGCGCATGCAATGTTTAGGCTAGCGACCAGTACTTTCGCATGACCACAATATTATGCGATTTAATCTGGGGCCGATTTGACTTTGGGATCGATTTGACTGGGGACGATTTGACCTGTAGCCGATTGACTTGGGGCCGGTTTTACCTGCTACCAACTAGGACAGGATGCGTATCAGCTAGTCTCAAATTAAACCCCATAATATATTATTATTAACTAATTCAAAACTTAACAAAAATATCATACATCAGAAACTACAGAAAAGATATAGACATATATGGCGTACTGAACTTTTTAATGATTAATCAGATCAAGACGAGAATATGGAAGCAAGTAAGAAAATTTCTTCAGTATTCTAATCTGTATCTACATCCTAGATATACAGACAGAACATTTTTTCGGAATCCTAATATCAACGAGATTAGGAAACAAGCTTAGGTTAAGAATTTTTTTTAAATTATTTTAAATTTGATATGGGGAGAGTATAAAAAAAGGAAATTTATAACATCTTTTCGAATAAAGTGCACATGATTTAGAAATAGGAAAGGGGTCGGTACATGGGCATTAAAGCTAATGAAAGATTTTGTCAATTATGTAACACTGAAACAGAAGATAAACTCCATTTTCTACTTAAATGTTCATCAACCAGTGATATAATAAATCCTGTTTTAGATATCATCCAATTATAATAAAAACTTTAATAGTCTAAATGTTGATAATAAATTTTTATGGCTCATGACATCAATTCAAAAAATATAATGTCAAGAGCATATTTTATTTTACCTGCAAATTTGGATTCAAATATTTACTTGTCCGAACCACAGATAAACTTGACCTAGGCAGTTGGACCAAACCCCGGAGTGTTGAGCACTATTCTGTTCTAAGGGTCAGTCAGTACTGTCCCACAGCACAGGGGCCATCCCTTCTGTACTAATATACATAACAACAACTAGGCAATTACAATTTTGTAAAAAATGCAAGAACATGAACAAAAATCTAGAATTTCAACCAACCAGAAACACAAAACCCTTGTATTTTTGGTTTAGAGGTTATGGTGTTTAACACCACTTTTTGAAGGTATATTTACAAATCAATACAATGTACTAGTATTGTATAAACTATATGATAGGTATCCAACGATTCAAACTTGTTCTTCCTATAACAGCTTTGTTTCTGGAAAATCAAATTAAGGGGCCTAGTGGAAATGAATCACATCAGAACATGCTAATAATCATCCATCTCAGTATAATTCTTGTTTTGTCAAAAATATTTCCAGTAATATTAATATTACACTGAAATATTTGCAAATATAAACACAAATGTTTGCAAATGCAGCTTGAGCTTCTTCATTCCCCCACTGAAATTCTCAATATTCAGAAGAAAAAAAAATTATACTCATGTTACATGTATCAATAAATTTAAAAAATCCTTCTATGTAAATTACAATGTAAATTGAATGTACATTTGTTGTACATGATGAAAGTTAGTGATGACTTTTGCTAGAAAATAATAGTTTCCAAGATAAAGACCTTGTTGTGTCATGCTGCACCAGCTGGTTCAGTCCTTAAATAGACCATTTCCACATTCCAGATTTTATTCTAAAATTATATTTTTTTAAGTTCTTTTTATAGGAGTTATTTCCCTTAGGGGGGATGGCTTCTATTTCATGAAAGATCAAATGGAAGCAGTGATTGGGATTAGAGGGGGCCATGTGCCATTTATCACATTCCATCTGAAAATGTCCCATTGAAATCAGAAATATTTACAAAGAATGTAATAGAATGTCCAATTGAAATTCTGAATGTCAATAGAAAATGTCCCATTATTAAAATTTTAATCCTAATCACTGGAAAGGACAAAGAATTTTAGTGTTTTTTTGGGGTTTTTTTTTTTTGATTTGTAGATATTTGAACTTTGTTACTTTGGTTGAACTTTGAATGAAATGGACACTTTTGCATACATTAAAACTCTTTACAACATGGAAAGAAAAACATATAATTTTAGAATCAAGTTGGAGATGTGCAAATGATATATTGTATTTGTGTTATTATTAAAAGATATTTTGTAATGAATAATTTTTATGAATATTTTTCAGTGGAGATTACCTCCCCTTATATATCTCCTGTACCGACTGGGTCTTGCAGTTTACACAGATTATTGGATCTTTGAAACAGGAATTGAAATGGAAAGGCAGAGACAGAATACAACAAACCATACCAGTAAAATGTTTGTATTGTATACCTTCCCTGTATATTTAACAAACTGGACATACACTATGTTATGTATATATTTAACTTTACATGCAGTATTCGCCATATTCCACTACTGTAGTAAATTCCGAACATCACATATGTTATCAGTGCCTCATGCAGAAGGACACCGTGCTTTGTTCAATGAACTGAGTACAACACCAAGTTTTTGGGATGAAGATTATGATCGGATACCAGATGAAACTGAAGATGTGATAGCAAAACTGTATTCTCTTCCTTGGTATTTCAAATTGACATGGATTTTCTACTGTATTGCTACTGCAGCGTCAGTTTTGGTTACAGTAATGTTTTTTGCAGCACTTTGGCCACAGATGGACCACAACGGAGGAATTGGCATGGAAAATCTACAACTTCATGGCATTAATTCTGTTATTGTGTTTGTAGATCTGCTTCTCAATGCCATACCGGTCAGACTGTTACATGGAATATATGTTGTGATATATGGAGTTATTTATATCATTTTTACTGCAATATTCTATGCTGCAGGGAACCATGATGCGATTTATCCAGATGTATTGGATTGGGGAATGCCCTGGAGAACCATCGGAATAGTGTTAGGTGTCGCAATACTTGGTGTAACTGTCATTCAGCTTCTATTGTTTTGTGTTCATAAAATTAAATTAAAAATCTATCATACTATTACACCTTGGTCAACATTGTAAAAAAAACTATATTTAAGCATGTGTTAATATGGTAATATATGCTGCAGCTTTTCCTGTATAATGCACATTGTATGCTGCCTGGTAGCTATGATATTTTTTTTAGAAGGGAGTACTCAGTAGCTAGGGAGGAGGTCCCAACACACCAGTCACAACAAACGTGTAAAATGATCATTGTGCTTCAACAAAATTGATTTTGTTTATTTGCTATAAACTAATTGATTGTTGTTTAACATCAAGTCAACAATACCTCATTCATGACAGAAGAAGTTTAACAAACAATAATTTATTTAGGTGGACAACTGGGCCTATAGGCAGGTGTGACATAAAAATCTTATCTAAGATGGGCCACTATGCCTATGGGCAGATGTGACATAAAAATCTTATCTAAGATGGGCCACTATGCCTATAGGCAGATGTGACATAAAAATCTTATCTAAGATGGGCCACTATGCATATAGGCAGATGTGACATAAAAAGCTTATCTAAGATGGGCCACTATGCCTATAGGCAGATGTGACATACAAATCTTATCTAAGATGGGCCACTATGCCTATAGGTAGATGTGACATAAAAAGCTTATCTAAGATGGGCCACTATGCCTATAGGCAGGTGTGACATAAAAATCTTATCTAAGATGGGC
>MJUT01038076.1:239383-252708 GCA_002080005.1 Gigantidas platifrons
AATTCCAAAATCTAACAGAAAAACAACAAATACCACACTGTCAGAACAGTTCCAAAATCTAACCCCAAAAAAAAACAAATACCACACTGTTGGAACAGTTCCAAAATCTAACAGAAAAACAACAAATACCACACTGTTGGAACAATTCCAAAATCTAATAGAAAAGCAACAAATATCACACTGATGGAACAATTCCAAAATCTATCAGAAAAACAATAAATACCACACTGTTTGAACAATTCCAAAATCTAATAGAAAAAAAAACAAATACCACACTGTCAGAACAATTCCAAAATCTAACAGAAAAACAATAAATACCACAATGTTGGAACAATTCCAAAATCTAACAGGAAAAAACAACAAATACCACACTGTTGGACCCATTTCAAAATCTAACAGAAAAACAACAAATACCACACTGTTGGAACAATTCCAAAATCTAACAAGAAAAAACAACAAATACCACACTGTTGGAACAATTCCAAAATCTAACAAGAAAAAACAACAAATACCACACTGTGGAAACAATTCCAAAACCTAACTGAAAAACAACAAATACCACACTCTTGGAACAATTCCAAAATCCTATAGGAAAATCGAAAAAGGACAAAATAGATACCACTAACACAAATACATGACCACTCATTTTCCTGGCTTGGTACAGACATTTTCAAATCAACCTTGCACCATTGATTTCACTCTATAAATTAATTTATTTGAGTACTACTAGTATTTCAATTTGTGCACATCTCATGTATTTGGTAGAATATTTTAAAAATTTATCAAATAATTGTCACCTTATATTCAGTAAATGTCCCCCCTTTTTTCCTATCAGGCAACCCAGAGGTATGAAAGTTTGACTTGGTTTCTGTGATGTGAGTATGAGGTTTCTGATGGTTTTGGAAAATAAGGCCACCACTGGCACTGGCATATAAGACATTATAATGAGTGTGTCATAATGGAAGAAATCTACGGTCCTTGCACATAAAAGGAAAATATATCGCTCTGTCCATGGTTTTTATAGACTGCAAAAATTGTGTGGTCTTATTTTGTCATGCGCCTCATGTAGACAGAATGGTTTAACGGATCCTTCTCAATTTTCAATACAATGATCCGTGGCACAGAAGAAAGGCTTACATTGGTTTGGAGTATTGCAACTCTACCCATTTCCAAACAATAGATCCCAAGGTGCAGAAATTGATGTTTCTGTTATTTTAACACTGAGAGCTTATTTTTCATCACATTTCGATGGTTTTTTTTTTTTTTTTTTTTTTTTTTTTTTTANTATATTTATGAATTCCTTAGAAAAACCCCTTTCAGAAAAATGTGTAGTGTTACTATCATATAAATATTACCAAATGGTGCCCAAAACGGAGAAATTTCAAATTTTAACTTGTTTATTTTACATCCAATTTTGATGCAGTTTTTTTTTTCTCTTTGAATTGATTGAACCGAGACCTTTCGTTGTATGTCCACATATTTCCTCTATCGCTTTTCAGAGATAAAGTCAACAACAAGAGGACAACAAAAGCCAAATTTCAAGATGTGATTTTTTTTTATTTTACATTCAAATTTAATGCAGTTTTTTGTGTGTGAAATGATCATCTTTACGGGATGGACAATAAAAATATTTTGCTATTTTATTTCAAAAGGTGTTTACAATTTCGCACAGTTGGAAGGCATATTTAACTAACGTATTTTATATAATACAAATGTACAACATACAATGGGTCTAACATATAACTGTCCAGTAATTTACTGTATCCACTCTTACTTTTGATACACACTTGTTCAACTTGTCGACATACTGCGGTCGTATCATGCTTCCCTCTGCTTAGTCCGTTTGGTTGCTGTAATCAACACGTCCGTCCACATGTACATATGCAATATACAATCGCCAATTTAGATCTATAGTATAGATCTACAAGATTTTTTTGTTATTACATATGTCAATGACTACAGAAGAGCTGTGGTTTTCTCCAGCTATTTCTGTTACGGTAAAACTGGATGCGACAATATGTATGACTACATATAGAAAAATTAAATCATGGGTACGAGAACAACTCATTAATTCACATAAGGGGCAATCAAAAATGGATACTCCAGAGACACAGGCAACATGGGATACACAAGACGAAGAAAAACTAGACAAAAACACAACACAATATGTGTTGGACACCACTATACGCAAGCAAACACAAATAAAGTAAATAAGATATGAGCCCTCCTACAAACAACAAGAGGTAAAGACGAACCGAACATCGTTTTTATGCGGAAATCGTAACGGATACCTGACTAAAGGTTAGGATGGGCTGTTGTCATAACCTGGCGAAGGTAATTCTCTGCACAGAACCAATATGAAACAACCTTGGCAGGAATGGTCCCAATCTAAATTGTATCTGATAGGTTCGAACTATATCCAAGATGGCCACTGTGACTAAAAATAGATAATTCTTAAATAAGCCAAAACTACTTCATTTGAAACAAAAATCTTATCAAATTTCAAACATAAGAGCATATAGCGAGAAGCTTTTGTCGATGTTTGCTGATTACAAGTATAAGGCATATTTTAAGGTTTATTCACGGTTAGCCTCTTGCTTTTTTCTGTTGAATTCCTTTGAAGACTTCCTATATTGGGTTTTAAAATTGAGACCTGATTGAACACAGACTGTGAATTAATAACCAGATGATCGATACAGACTCATGTGAGCCCGGCGGCCATGAGCATAAGTAGTTACTAGTATATATGGTGGAACTTGTTCGACCATATTTATGCATGAAATATTGATCTGTGACTGTTAAGTACAATAAACCAATAAATAAATAAATATTTGAGTAACAATGTTGTTATTACATTGGACATGGATCAGAACGAAACATTTAAATGAAACTGTATAGATTGTATTACACGAATAATACACGCTGAAGCCATTGACAAAATTCTTTGATAAAAATCATTCGTTCGTTCAATTTTACAGCTTCTCATGCACGTGTCTAAAAGATCGTGCATGATTTTGACTTTATAAACCATTTTATCAACTATGAGTCACATCGATCTGTCGTTCATAATTCGAATATCAACGAAATGTAAAATCTCTAGTGTTTGACAAGCAGATATTTTAATATCACTTTTGTTCTGACATGACCATAGCTCGCTATGATGCTGGAGACGCTTCTTTTTGTATACATGTAAACGTGATCTAATAAGTTTTTTGTAATTCTGAAAATTCGGATTTAGAATTACATGTTAAAATCACCATGGGCTTGTTCTTTATGGTGTGTTTTTCTTTATTAGTTCATACCAATTAAAACGTTTGTTTATTAATTGAATTAAGGTATATTTAATGTGCATATACGAAATCGTATTTTCCTCCTTTTTAGCTCGCCTAACCTGAAGGGTCATGTGAGCTATTGCCATCACTTGGCGTCCGTCGTCGTCGTCTGTCGTACGTCGTAAACTTTTTCAAAAATCTTCTCCTCTGAAACTACCAGACCAATTGGAACCAAACTTTGTCTGAATCGTCACTAGGGTGTTTAGTTTCAAAATTGTGTCCGGTGAAGCCGTGCACCAATAAACATGGCCGCTGTTACTAAAAATAGAACATATGGTAAAATTGCGCATTTTTGGTAATAACTCAAAAACCGTTAATAATATCAGAAATCTGACATGGGGTAAAAATTATCAGCACGGCAAGATCTAACTACCCTGAAATTTTGAAGAAAATCTGATTACCCATCTTGGAGTTATTGCCCTTTTTTCATCAAATTTTCAAAATTTTAATACTTTTCGCTCTTTATTTCAAAAACTATAAGAGATAGATGATAAGTTGAAACAGCAAAAATGTTCAGCATGTCAAGATCTACCTACCCTGCAATTGTGAAGAAAATTTAATTACTCATCTTGGAGTTATTACCCTTTTTTCATCAAATTTTCAAAATTTGAATACTTTTCGTTCTTTATTTCAAAAACTATAAGAGATAGATGATAAGTTAAAACTGCAAAAATGTGCAGCATATCAAGATCTACCTACCCTGCAACTCTGAAGAAAATTTGAGTACCCATCTTGGAGTTATTGCCCTTTTTTTCATCAAATTTTCAAAATTTTAATACTTTTCGTCTTTTATTTAAAAAACTATAAGAGATAGATGATAAGTTTGAATTGCAAACATGTTCAGCATGATAAGATCTACCAACCCTGCAATTTTGAAGAAAATCTGATTACCCATCTTGGAGTTATTGCCCTTTTTTCATCAAATTTTCAAAATTTAATATTTTTTGCTCTTTATTTCAAAAACTATAAGAGATAGATGATAAGTTGAAACTGCAAAAATGTTCAGCATGTCAAGATCTACCTATCCTGCAATTGTGAAGAAAATCTAATTATCTATCTTGGAGTAATTGCCCTTTTTTCATCAAATTTTCAAAATTTTAATACTTTTCATCCTTTATTTCAAAAACTATAAGAGATAGATGTCAAGTTTAAACTGCAAAAATGTTCAGCATATCAAGATCTACCTACCCTGCAATTGTGAAGAAAATCTAATTACCTATCTTGGAGTTATTGCCCTTTTTTCATCAAATTTTCAAAATTTTAATACTTTTCATTCTTTATTTCAAAAACTGTAAGAGATAGATGAAAAGTTGAAACTGCAAAAATGTGCAGCATATCAAGGTCTACATATCCTGCAACTCTGAAGAAAATTTGAGTACCCATCTTAGAGTTGTTGTCCTTTTTTTCATCAAATTTTCAAAATTTTAATACTTTTCGTCTTTTATTTAAAAAACTATAAGAGATAGATGATAAGTTGGAATTGCAAACATGTTCAACATGATAAGATCTACCAACCCTGCAATTTTGAAGAAAATCTGATTACCTATCTTGGAGTTATTGCCCTTTTTTCATCAAATTTTCAAAATGTTAATACTTTTCATCCTTTATTTCAAAAACTATAAGAGATAGATGTCAATTTTAAACTGCAAAAATTTTCAGCATGTCAAGATCTACAAAAAATTTCCACAGTTGAAAATGTCCGACAACTATGTGAAGAGTTATTCCTCTTGAAATGCATTTTTTTTTACTTTCAATGCTTTTGGTTACTCAAATAATCAAAGGGAAGCAACTCTATTACAAAATGTGAAGTAGCAAAAGCTAAATTTTGAAAATCATTGACATTTATGCTTTTTACAGCAATATTGATAACATATATTAAAGGGGGGAACCCCTGCCCAAATTATTTTGGAGAGGGGGTCTGCAATGACGAGGGCTACATTTGTTATTTTTTGTCAAGTTTATTTGACTGATGTTGTTATTATACACAGGTGAGCTATACAGGCTCCTGTGAGCCTCTAGTTAATATTATCATTGAGAATATCAGAAACTTCGTTAAGGCTTAAAATCCGATAAGATCATGTAATCTTAAGGAAAACCATAATATCAATATTTAATTATATATTTTTATAGGGTCACACAAACCTTTAATACCGTTCATGAAGAATCGATAAAAACATCACTTTGATGTAATCATTAGAGCATTTTATTACTTTTAAATTATATCACTTCAATATTCTAAAGGGTCTTGAAAATCAATAATTCTATTAACATTGAAACTGATTGAAATCAACACTTAAAAGATACAACTTACGGATGTTTTAGTCTTTTTCCTCCTCGATTTACCAAATTTTGTCAACATTCCTCCTACTTGAAATTTCACCGACATGTTTATTATTTTCTCCCTTTAAACCACGTATATTGTTGCCGAGCACGACATAATATTTCGATTTTCTGTAATTGGTGTAATGCATCATTGACAAAGGACCCACATGACGTTCTAATAATGATTTAAATTAATATTCAATTTTCCTTTTAAATAAGTAGTTACCTACATTACACATTTGTTTGAATGTTAGTAATGATATAAGTAAACATTTATTTACCCAAATTTTATTATTCTATGTGTCCATTAGCAAGAAACTTAAGATCAATACATACAACTTACAGGGTATGCTCTTTCACTTTCTGTGTCTCAAAGAGTATTATTTTCTTACAGCTCCTGAAACTGAACAGCATTTTTTTGTGGAAACTTTGTATCATATAAATGTATGTCAAGTCCGTCAATGGGTTGTAGTCGTTTGGTTTGTTTGGTCCACCTTTGGTTTATATGTTTATTTAATGGATATATATTTTAATTATGATGTTCTAAAACATTGTTTTGCTTTCTTTATATGAACTTTTATATACATAATTGGAGGCGCAACAACAAAGTCCAAAATAATTCCCTCGTATGGTAGTTGGATTTATAACTACCTATGCAATCAATGGCTATCACCACTTACCTTGTGAGTTCGAATCCCGCTCAGACGAGGTGTACTCGATGCAACATTATGTGATAAAGTTTGTCAGTGACTTGCGGCAGGTCGGTGTTTTTTCCGGATACTCCGGTTTCCTCCACCATTAAAACTAACAGCCACGATATAACTGAAATATTGTTGAAAGTGGCGTTAAATACCATAACCCAAAAATAATTCTCAGTTCTGTTGAATGTTATGACACTGGTGTTACAGAAATACATTATCCTTCTCAATAATTTCTATCCAGAAACATTACCTTTAATTGAAATATTAAGACTACTAGTATTAATTGCATTCATTTTTTAAAATAAACATCAGGACTGGTTTGCACAAACCATAATTCAATTTAAATGTCACTTTAAAATTTAATTTACACTTTGAAATTACTTGATAAGTACATGAATTTAATTTACATTTAAGATTTAATTGAGACTTTTAATTGATATCTTAGTCAGCCTGGAAATTAATAATGTTGTATTTCTATTACATTTATTAATATTTTAAAAGAGTATAACAATAAAACAAAAAGCACGTGTATTGTAGTTCAAACTTTTTAAGGTTTCACTTGTTGCTGTATCTGTATTTTGTTAAGGAATGCCATTTCCATTGAATAGTGAATGACCCATAGAAAACCTTTACCTCAACATATCTGTATGAAAAGAAAGTTTAAACAGTGATGGTCAACAATTTCACCAATATCAATAAAAGAACAACCACTTCTCCAACCAAACAGTTGGACACACACAAAGAAGACCACACCATATGGCGTTTGAAACGAAGACCATGGCTTGTGTAAGGCACCAAAAATGTGGTTCTGTAATTTGTTTTCGTCTACCTCCTTTCCTTATTAGTCACCTCATTTGATAACTCGTACCCGAAAAACAATGAAGCCACTGAGTGTATATAGGATGTTAGGTTTATTGTGTTTAACGCCACTTTCAACAATATTTCAGTTATATCGTGGCGGTCAGTTTTATTGGTGGAGGAAATCGCAGAAAACCACCGACCTGTCGCAAGGCACTGACAAACTTTATCACATAATGTTGTATCGAATACACCTCGACATGAACGGGGTTCGAACTCACAAATTTAGCGGTGATAGGCACTGATTGCACATGTAGTTGTATATCCAACTATAATATGATCACGATCACGACGCCCCCTTGAGTGTATATAAGCCCCCCCCCCCTCCCTGCATAAAACGATTGTGAACACCTTAAAATCTCATTCCGCTATTGTTTTACGCTGATATTTATAAAGGATTTAGAAAACTGTACGGCATGACAAGTGTTTGACAGACACATGATTATTACTAACGGTGTAGGCAAAGAAAAATATAACAAGCCATGTGTACTAGTACTTTGATGGAAGTACTCTTAAGGGTTTCAGGGGCGGATCCAGCCCCCCCCCCCTAAAATTGGAAAAAATATGATTTTTTTGCGTAAAATCGTGATTTTTCACCCTAAACAAATTTTAACTGCGCCCCCTAACTTGAAATCCTGGATCCGCCCCTGGGTTTGCTGATGTCTCCACATATACTCCGCAAATATTACAATCACTGATTTCTGACTAACGTATTCATAACTACGAAAGTAAAATTGTATTAATCTCATATCTACGATTAAAGTAGCCTGAATAGCTATAGTCAGATAAACAACACAATTATTAAATATACTACCAAAAAAATGAAGTGTTTAGTCCAAAATCTATATATAAAATTGAGATTTCTAGTCTTCTGGTGTGCCAAAATTTATGTTTATAATATGAATCGCTCTGTCTTTCTCGTCTGTTTTGTTTTACCAAACTGATGTGGATGCTCAAGCATACAAGCTCTAATGGAAGCAACGCCACTGATCATGAACAGTTAGTCACATTGTTGTACGTCGATACGTCATGGTAATAATTATAACATATGTTAGTCATAGAGTTGTACGTCATGGTTATATCATGAATAATTATTCATAGTTTTATATGTCATGGTTATATAATGAACAATTATTTAGAGTGCTGTACGTCATAGTCATCATGAACATTTGGTCTTATTGTTATACGACACGGTTATATCATGAACAGTTAGTTAGAGTGCTGTACATCATAGTCATCATGAACATTTGGTCTTATTGTTGTACGCCACGGTTTTATCATGAACAGTTAGTTAGAGTGCTGTACGTCTTAGTCATCATGAACATTTGGTCTTATTGTTGTACGCCACGGTTTTATCATGAACAGTTAGTTAGAGTGCTGTATGTCATAGTCATCATGAACATTTGGTCTTATTGTTGTACGACACGGTTTTATCATGAACAGTTAGTTAGAGTGCTGTACGTCATAGTCATCATGAACATTTGGTCTTATTGTTATACGACACGGTTTTATCATGAACAGAGTGCTGTACGTCATATGTTATGTTTGTTATCTGACATTTAAGTGCAGTGAACTTTAAGTGAACTTTGAGACTGGGAAACTCCATCATCTATGTTATCATAAATCTTTCTACATCTTGTAATTGATATTAACTCTATCAATGTGTGTGGTTTGTTTGTACTAGTTGATGCTTAGTCAGTATTAAATACGTATTTGAAGTCAACGGTTGTTTTTATGCTAATTTAGCTCCAAACATAAAACTGGCGACGAGGATAATTCTAAGAGGACTCCGATTAATTCATCTGTGAGATCTTCTTGGTTAGCTATCGTAATGCCTGGAGACGAAGCACAGCCACGAAATGATGTTGGAATTATTGGGCGGATAGAACCGTTTGAGGACACTGTGGAAACTTGGACGAGTTACACAGAACGGTTGGAACAATACTTCGAAGTGAATGATATTGCTGAGGATAAGAAAGTTCCGGCTTTACTGACACTTCTGGGTGGCAAAACTTATACCTTGCTGAGAAATTTGACAGCTCCAAATAAGCCTAAAGAAAAGGATTGCACAACTCTAGTGAACTTACTTAGAGACCATTTAACTCCAAAGCCAATTGTAATTGCGGAACGTTTCTGATTTCACAAACGGAACCAGCTCGAGTGTGAAAGTGTTAATGCGTACATTGCAGAGCTCAGCAAATTAACAGAATTCTGTGAATTTGGATTAAATTTAAATGACACTCTACGTGATAGATTTGTTTGTGGACTACGTAATGACCAGATTCAGAAGAAATTGTTGACAATCAGAGAACTTTCGCTAGATAAAGCATTAGAAATTGCAGTTGCAATGGAGATCGCGACTAAGGATGCAATAGAATTGCGAAATGTTCAAGGTGACACTCCCGTTCATAAAGTGCGGGGTGATCGCAGAAGAAGAAATCAGGGACGATCACAGCCGCAGCAAGCGCCAAAATTGGTTTGTTATCGTTGTAATGGAACTGACCATTTGGTAGATAAATGCAGATTTAAAGAGAGTACATGTAACCAGTGCCACCGTAAAGGTCATATCCGTGCAGCATGTCGTTCTGGAGGACAAAAGAAGAAACCCCAACATAGAAATCAGAGAGTACATGCACTCAACCATGAAGAAAATGATGATTTTGGGATTTACAGTGTTTATTCGCATGGAAATGATTCTATTTGGATTAAACCGTGTGTCAATGGGAATGTTATTCCTATGGAATTAGATACCGGCAGTAGTGTTTCCGTAATTTCAGAGGCGGATTATGTGAAATATTTCAAAGGAGAAAAGCTCGAGAAATCGTCATTAGTGCTTAAAACGTATTCTGGGGAGAAGTTGCATTCCTTGGGAGTTATGCGAGTTCAAGTGCAGTACAATGATCAGTGTTCGTATCTTAATTTATACGTGGTTAAGCGTGGTGGTCCAGCTTTGTTCGGTAGAGAGTGGTTGAAAAGTATCCAACTCGATTGGGAAATGATAAAATCTTTGACCATCGCGAGCGACGAATCCAAGTGCGATATGACTCTGAAGGACATATTAGCACGGCGTGGTGAAGTATCCAAAGATGAAATCGGTTGCGTTAAGGGAATTAAGGCAAAGTTACACCTTAAACAAGACGCGGTACCGAAATTCGTGAAAGCGAGACCGGTAGCATTTGCATTGAGACCAAAAGTCGAGCAAGAATTAGACAAGCTTGAAAAGCAAAGCATACTCACCCCAGTTCAAGTAAGCGATTGGGCGAGTCCGGTCGTTCCGGTTTTGAAGAAGGACGGAAGGGTCCGAATTTGTGGCGATTTTAAAGTGACATTGAACTCATGCTTACAAGTAGATCAATATCCGATGCCGAAAATTGACGATATCTTTGCAAATTTAGCCGGCGGTCAGAAATTCAGTAAGATAGACTTGCGCCAAGCCTACTTACAGCTGCCGATGGACGAAGAATCCATGAAATTGCTTACGATTAACACCCACAAGGGTTTGTATCAGTTTACGCGCCTTCCGTTCGGAGTCGCTAGTTCACCCGCGATATGGCAGCGTACCATAGATCAGATTCTGCAAGGACTAGAAGGTGTTCAATGTATACTCGATGATATATATGATCGTGACCGGTAAGACGGAACAAGAACACTTAAAAAATCTTGACAATGTACTTAGTAGATTGTCAAGATTTGGTCTTCGTACAAATCTGGACAAGTGCTACTTCTTTAAAGAAAATGTAACGTATTGCGAACACGAAATCGGTTCAGACGGATTAAAAAAATCGCAAGACAAAATTGACGCAATTTTGAAGGTAAAAAAGCCAGAAAATATTACCCAACTTCGGTCATTTTTAGGCCTAGTGCAGTATTATGGTAAATTTTTACCAAATTTGGCGACAGAAGCGCGTCCGTTAAATGAGCTCCTAGAAAAAACGCGAAAATGGAAATGGACATACCAATGCGACGAAGCATTTGAAAACATTAAGAAACTTGTGACGTCCGACCAGGTTTTAACACATTACGATCCAGCGCTTCCGATAAGATTAGCGTGCGACGCATCTCCTTTCGGACTTGGAGCAGTCTTATCCCACGTGATGCCTGACGGTTCAGAGCGACCAGTTATGTTTGCTTCTCGTTCGTTAAGCAAATCCGAGCGAAATTATGCACAAATAGACAAAGAGGCCCTCGGTATTGTCTGGAGCGTGCGCAAATTCTATAATTACTTGTTTGCACGTAAATTTACGCTGATAACCGATCATCAACCGCTTACCTCGATTTTCAGTCCGAGCCGAGCAATTCCAGTCACAACCGCTGCGAGATTGCAAAGGTATGCATTATTTTTATCCGGTTTTTACTATGACATAGAGTATAAAAGTACAAAACGTCACACAAACGCGGACGGACTGTCTAGAATGCCTGTTCAGAGTTGTAATGATTCGGACAATTTAGATGCCGAAGAAATTTTCCATATATCACATTTTGAAACTTTGCCCGTTACGAGTGATGTTATTGCGCGCGAAACCCGCCGTGATCGAGTCCTGTCACGTGTTTATGAGCAAGTTATGAACGGTTGGGAAGAAGGGAACCATGCTGAACTGCTTAAGCCATTTTATAATCGCAAAAGTGAAATCACACTTCATCAAGGTTGTTTACTTTGGGGAATTCGTGTAATCATGCCCGCAAAGTTGCGTTCCCGTATTCAAGACTTGCTTCATGAAGGACATCCGGGTGTAGTCCGTATGAAGGCCGTAGCTCGTAGTTACGTGTGGTGGCCCGGAATCGATAACCAAATCGAGCAGACTGTCAAGTGTTGTGATGGGTGTCAGCTAACACAGAAAATGCCGCAAGTAGCACCACTGCATCCATGGGAGTGGCCATCTGCTCCCTGGGAGAGAGTCCATGTGGATTTTGCTGGTCCATTCATGGATAGTATGTGTTTAGTTCTCGTATGTGCTCATTCGAAGTGGCCAGAAGTCGTCCAGATGAAGACAACTACATCTACAAAGACTATCGAAGCATTACGTATGATATTTTGTAGAACTGGTATTCCTAAGCAAATTGTCTCTGACAATGGTCCTCAATTTACGTCAGGGGAATTTGAGAACTTTACAAGGCAAAATGGAATTAAACACTACAAGTCAGCACCTTTTCATCCTGCTACTAATGGATTAGTCGTACGCTTCGTTCAAACTTTTAAAAATAGTATGCGGGCGATGAAACAGGACAATAAGGTCGTGAGCCACAAAATTGCAAACTTCTTGTTGAACTACAGGAACACACCGCATTCAGTGACAAAAGAGACTCCTGCGAAGTTATTTATGGGAAGAGACTTACGTTCATGCTTGAGTCTAGTACGCCCGTCTGTAAAAGACACTGTGATGAACTCTCAGATGGATACTGTATTTCGAAAGTCTAGACCTGAGAGATCACGTTACTTTAAGGTTGGCGACCGTGTTATCGCTCGGGACTACAAGGGAAAAGACCACAAATGGATTGGAGGACAAATTGAAAGTTCTGATGGACCTTTAATGTATAAAGTGAAAACTGACTTAGGTTCTACCTGGAGAAGACATGTTGATCAGATTAAACCGAGTAAAATTACAGAGGACATTACGCAAAACACGCCTGTAATTGAAGAACCAAGTGTTGAAATAACTGAAAACACAATGACTGATGTTCAAACAGACAATATGAATGACAAACCGATTGACGGACCGAGTACAATCACAGCTGTTCAAGAGAGACGATACCCCGAGAGGATTCGTAAACAGACTAAAAGACTCATTACCGAAATATAGACATTGTTAGGAAGTGATTATACAGTGTTGAGGCATAATAATCCTCGTATAATCACATTCTGGGGCAAACCTCAGAAGCATTTATTTTTGTGTAGTGTAGTTTATCATAATCTTGCATGTTTGTGTAATCAAAACAAATATCACTTCATTCATACATTTTACAATTTCATTCATTCAGTTCTAATAATTTATTGCTTTTTCGTACCGATACAAACATTTAGCAGGGAGGAATTGTTATGTTTGTTATCTGACATTTAAGTGCAGTGAACTTTAAGTGAACTTTGAGACTGGGAAACTCCATCATCTATGTTATC
>MJUT01038076.1:252965-279030 GCA_002080005.1 Gigantidas platifrons
TAAATCTTTCTACATCTTGTAATTGATATTAACTCTATCAATGTGTGTGGTTTGTTTGTACTAGTTGATGCTTAGTCAGTATTAAATACGTATTTGAAGTGAACGGTTGTTTTTATGCTAATTTAGCTCCAAACATAAAATCATAGTCATCATGAACAGTTGGTCTTATTGTTGTACGACACGGTTTTATCATGCACAGTTAGTTAGAGTGCTGTACGTCATAGTCATCATGAACAGTTGGTCTTATTGTTGTACGACACGGTTATATCATGAACACTTAGTTAGAGTGCTGTACGTCATAGTCATCATGAACAGTTGGTCTTATTGTTGTACGACACGGTTTTATCATGCACAGTTAGTTAGAGTGCTGTACGTCATAGTCATCATGAACATTTGGTTTTATTGTTGTAAGCCACGGTTTTATCATGAACAGTTAGTTAGAGTGCTGTACGTCTTAGTCATCATGAACAGTTGGTCTTATTGTTGTACGCCACGGTTTTATCATGAACAGTTAGTTAGAGTGCTGTACGTCATTGATATATAATGTGTAGCATTTAATTGTGTCCTCTAGTTCAAAGTGTCCACCGGACATTTTTACATATGTTAATGTGTCCAGCAAACACTATTTCATATCGCAATCTCTATAAAATATTGTCTGGGGGACACTTTAACATAGGACACTATTATGTCTTGCAAATGCACAGTAAGTCAAAGTGTTGTATGGCATGGCTGCGTCATGTACCGTAGGTCCTACTGTTGTACGTCATGGTTGTGTCATGAACCGTTGGTCCAAGTGTTGTATGTCATGAAACGTTGGTCCTAGTGTTGTATGTCATGAACCGTTGGTCCTAGCCTTGTATGGTATGATTGCATCATAGAAGAGTAAGTCACAGTGTTATACCTCATGGCTATGTTATGACCCTTTAATCATAGTAATGTAAGCCTAGCACAGCTGAAGTGAGAACCGGATACCCACACGAAGTGTAAATGTTTCACTGACATCTAAAAAAAGGCGGTGGTTTTCACTGGTCAGTTCGTAACTGTTCTTGTTTAATTGTAAAAGTGTCGATAAACAATACACCCATAAACCAAATCAAATCGTTCCATACTTGTGTACAGTAAAGTTAACCTCTTTTTTAATGTTATTACAATCTTTTTTTTTTAACCCCGTCGGTGGTGTAATGATTAGCGTGCTCCTCTCGAGTGCGGTAGATCGTGGGTTCGAGCCCCGATCGGGTTAAACCGAAGACTATGAAATTGGTATTTGTTGCTTTCCCGCTAAGCACACAGCATTAAGGAGAAGAGCAAAGACTGGATGGCTCGGAATCAGTATAATGTGTCCGAGTGGGGCGACATGTCTACCAGTGGATTGTTGTTTCAGTGAGTTAGCACTATAAAAATCCAACTATGCGTGTTGGTCTAGTACAAAGCGGACCTCATCATCATTTCATTGAAAATTATTTTGTTCTCGCCATGATTATAGCTGAAAAATTGCTGAGTTGGCGTTAAACAACAAGCACTCGATCATTCACTGTTACAATCTTTTTTCTTTGATGATACACTAAGTTACTAACATCTAACGACATCCCGTTTTGGGGTCATGTCAGAGTTCATATTTTCAGCCGACCAATCAGGGATGAGCAGCTACTAAATCTTTAAATATCAAAAAACGAGTACACACCAATAGCTGTTGTCTGGTTGGTCAATATATTTAACTGTCTCGCATATGATTGGACGATCAAAAATGATGAACGGTTACCTGACATGAACCCCAAACGTGATGTTGCTAGATGTTAGTGTATCGTCAAAATCAATCTAAAAAGATACATGATTGATTGATTGATTTTTGGTGTTTAATTTAGTTCTTTTTTTATTTCAAGAGGATTACATACAACCAGAGGCTACTAGTAGCTCTTTCGTGTTTAACGCCACTTTCTGCAATATTTCAGCTATATCATGGAGACCAGATTTAGTGGTGGAAGAAGCCGGAGTATCCGGACAGAACCACCGACTATGGGCAAGCAACTGGTAAACTTTATCACTTGTGGCTGCGAGTCGAGTGCACCTTTTTTGTAATTTACAAAACCGGGCGCGAACTCACGCCTAAAAAAATACAACAAGCATCAAATTGTGTATAGATTGTCTCTTTTTTATATATTTTTTATTCATCTTTAATTATATTTTCGTAAAAAGAGCTTAGTTCGGAGTTTATATATCTAACACGTGAGTTTTTTAAACCATAAAAGTTTCATTGTTTACTTGTAGATAAAACGACACCATACGAGTTGTCTCTCTTTGAAAATAAAATACTGAAAACTTTCACCAAAATCGTGATAAACCAGTGATCTTTACCAGGACCATATATTTAATCCAAAAATACAAACCGATGAATCGTGAAGCCATTATGAATTTTGTTTTAAGGCTTTATATAAAATCGAAAACGTCATTTATAACCTTATAATTTTTAAATCAAAAATATTAAAAACAAAATAATTCCAAAAACCAACGACGCATAAATTTTTAATCATAGACATATCATAACAAAGGCCATTTAAGTTAAGATTTAAAATATACCTGTATTTACTATAGAATCTCATCTTAATCTATGTCTCGTAGCCAAGGCTATTCTTGATTTTCGATTGACACTCTCTTGTTTGGATTTAATTAATTCCGTATTTTTAAGAGATTTAAAAACATATTTGCCCACATTAAGATATGCTAAATGTTATAAAGTACCCGGTATGTCATTTTTGTAGTGGTCATTTTGTTTTTATTTCGAAAGCTATATATATATATATATATAATACTAAAGGACCGTCCGATGGATGTTCCGTATTTTTCGGGATGTGATCCCTCAGTTGGGTTTGAGACAAGTACATGTATATACAAAATCTCATAAACATATAAACAATGCACGTTTGTTTTCAGTGAGAATCTGCTTGAAATAGTTCCTATTATAATAACAGCACAAAAAGTTTAACTGGTCATCAAAGAACCATTCCATTCCTTTCATTTATTTATAGCTTTTAAAGTTTCAGTTGTGCTTGCGGATGTTACTAAGTAACAAAATTGAAGTTGAAGTTGAAGTTCGTCAGACGGCATCATCAGCCCTGGTAGCCATGTTGAATTTAATATTCGGACTAAATACATTACAAAAGTAAGTCGTGGTTGGAACATGCGCTAAGCTTGTTATCAAAAGGTCTAAAATATTCAGAAAAAGTTATTGGCATACGGCCGATACAATCTGATTTAATATACATTTGTATACTATTTCAAAAGATGGACGCAAAGAAGTAATTCAACATTCAAAATGTAAAATTAACTCAGAATGAACAAGGCTTCAACTATGCATTTCAACAGTTGTCTTCGGCTGGACTAGAAACATTTTCCGTTGCTTGGCATTGTACGAAGTACCTTCACCGGGTTTGCTCGGTGTTTTATTTTAATTTTGCTATCTTGTTTTTAATTTATAGGAAAACGATGTTGATACTTGTCATGTATTCTTTAATCTTTTGAATATTTTCCTTAGTCCTGATAGTTTATTTAGTCCTGATAGTTTATTTAGTCCTGATAGTTTATTTAGTCCTGATAGTTTATTTAGTCCTCATAGTTTATTTAATATTATTTGTAGTTGATGTTATACTCAGAGTTTCGCAAAAGTTCGGCCAGCTTTATTTTCTGAAAAATTACCAATATTAATCACCAGCTCCATACCACACTCGGGTTCATGATGAAAATTGGTCCTAATGCACCTGCCTTTGATGGCCTCTGTATCTGGATGATGCAAATTTCCTCCATGTACATTGGCCATGAGGAGGACTTTAATCTCATTTTGTTTAATCATTTCCAGTCTAAATGTCCTTCAAGCACCGGCCCTTGATGACCTCTGTATATGAATGGCATTGCTCTCATGCATGTACATTGGTCATGGGGAGGACACTGGATTTGCCTTCTGTCATTGAATTAGCCCCTTGTAAATATAAAAGGGTTTGTTTCTATTTTGGTGTTCAGAAGAAGTTAATAACCTATTAAATATCTACAAAGGATATATATACATTTTTTGTTTTTGTAAATGCCCAGTGGACTCTTCCAAATATTATACTCATCAAAGACATATATATGTTTAGTACTTATGTACCAATCTAAATTCTGCAAATTGCTTGTTTGTATACTATTTATTAATTTATGTATTAGAATGTTTTTTGTAATATAAATCACTGTAATGACTCTGCCCCTTGCTGGGACCTTGATTGGACAATAAAATCTTATCTTATCTTATCTTATATGGCATGATTTGGAAGGGACGTACATGCTGGGCATACGCCCCCGAAATTGGCAAAGCATATGTTCTGCAGTCTTTAATTTATCATAATTAATTCCCCAAACCTCGGGGCTTCCAGGGTGCTTCGACCCTCTTTACCAGGGCTCTATCCTGAACATGCTAGGGACCTATGATGTCCCCAATCCCTTGCCCTGAATGTCCCCAACCCCTTATATGTTTATGTTCGTTCTACCCTTGGTTAGAGTGATGGGGAGGGTTGAGATCTCACAAAACTTGTTCAACCCTGTCAGGAGCCTCATCGACACCAGAAGTGAAACACAATTGCAATTTTGAACAACAGCATTGATTAAGAAATAATTCATGGAAGCCAGAGTTTGTATACAGTTTTAACATGGATAACATTATTTTCGTACAAATTTTATCCCGAACGTTAGCGAGGGATAAAATGCAACGAAAATAATGTTACCCGTGTTAAAACGTGATACAAACTCTGGCTTCCATGAATTATTTCGATTCTAGTAGGAAAAACCTAACTTTTTTTTGAAGTGGAAGTCGTTAATAATGGAAATGCATCTCATAACAAAATTCACTAACCTTCATGTTTTACAGTTTACAGTTGTTTTTCTTTTATGTATAAATAGACTGTGATGCTATGAAGTTACTGATATTTTCCAATTTAATGGCATTTTGAATTTAGCAACTTAAACAAGTAAAATGCTCACAAAATCTTAAAATAAATCAGTAACCATGTGTTTCAATGTCAGCGTTCCTTGTAAACGACTTCCGGAAGATGTTAAATTTCAAAAGTCAAAGTCCATTGATGGTTGTCTTAAGTATTTATTCCGGAAAAATATAGGTAAAAACAATACGGGCATTTTTATGTTTGTTATGCACCACAGTGCTGTATGAATACATAAATTCACTAGGGAATTATGTTTGTAATTTGTTCGTCAATACGCATGAGCGAATTAAAATATATCGTGAGTTTTATCACTGTATTATTTATATAGCCAATGAAGGGTGTCATGTTAGAATACTCTATTAATTTATCAATAAAATGTATTAATTTGAAATTCGGTATATTGATATTGATATTCGACACCAATTTTGAGTTCTGTTGTTCCAAACGTTTAAAACAATGATTCTATGGGCAACACAAAATAAAAGAATCATTTATTGACTAAATCTAACATAAGTATATATTGTTTAATCACAATAATTCGACTGACACTGCAGACAGGTTCCGTTTGCCATTGAACCCACTTCGAGTCTCTCCTCAATTTTTACTGTTACAACAAGAAGCTCACAAGAGCCTTTATCGCTTACCTGGACCATGTTTCTTAGACCGTCCCATAGACCCCTATATTATAATATGTTCACCGCTTCCGCCAACTTGGATCGGACCCTGACTTGCCAGACACAAATTTGAAAGGGGACCACCCAATGACTATTGTGACCACGTTAGGTTCTAGTTGGTCCCGTCGTTTCAGATGAGAAGGTCTTTGCATGAAAAGTTAACGATGGACGGACGAACGACGGACACCAAAATAATATATTGAGGGAACAAGATAATATGTTATGGGAACAAAATAACATATTGAGGGAACAATACGATATGTTGTGGGAACAAAATAATATATTGAGGAAACAAGATAATATGTTATGGGAACAAAATAACATATTGGGGGAACAATACGATATGTTGTGGGAACAAAATAGTATGTTGTGGGAACAAAATAATAAGTTGTTGGAACAAAATAATAAGTTGTTGGAACAAAATAATAAGTTGTTGGAACAAGCAATTATATTGAGGGAACACAATTTTTTTCTCGCATGGCCTTAATCAGCCACCGTACAAAATCGTCCAATCAAACCATTTTATATATTGGATACCGTGTTCATACACCAACAGGTTTAACACCGTATGGGTCTTTCCTTGGTTTAGATGAGGTACATATCATCTATGAGAGGTGTAGCAAGTGCAACCTGGATAACAGAAAGAAATATGTCCACAATAGTTTTGTTTATACGAAAAACTGTAGACGAAAGAGAAACAGGTGTGTATGTACAATAATGGTTAATTTTAAGACAATATCATCTGGCTGGCTGGTACATAAAGTGATTCATGTTGATAGTGGTCATAACACAACTTAATTAAAATGGCTGAAAATAAGAAGTTCAACAGAAATGGTCGGTAATATCACCAACGCCAACAGTGTGAAACACTCCTGTGATAAACCTTTAGAAGTAATAATCGACAAAACTACCGACCACAACAATACTAACCAGTGTGGCAAACCTCAACCAATAATGGTCAAACAATATAACAGACCACAACAATACTAACCAGTCTGGCAAACCTCAACCAATAATGGTCAAACAATATAACCAACCACAACAATACTAACCAGTCTGGCAAACCTCAACCAATAATGGTCAAACAATATAACCAACCACAACAATACTAACCAGTCTGGCAAACCTCAACCAATAATGGTCAAACAATATAACCAACCACAACAATCCTAACCAGTCTGGCAAACCTCAACCAATAATGGTCAAACAATATAGCCAACCACAACAATACTAACCAGTCTGGAAAACCTCAACCAATAATGGTCAAACAATATAACCAACCACAACAATACTAAACAGTCTGGCAAACCTCAACCAATAATGGTCAAACAATATAACCAACCACAACAATCCTAACCAGTCTGGCAAACCTCAACCAATATAATGGTCAAACAATATAACCGACCATAGCAATACTAACCAGTCTGGCAAACCTCAACCAATAATGGTCAAACAATATAATAAACCACAACATTCCTAACCAGTCTGGTAAGCCTTAACCAATAATGGTCAAACAATATAACCAACCACAACAATCCTAACCAGTCTGGCAAACCTCAACCAAAAATGGTCAAACAATATAACCAACCACAACAATACTAACCAGTCAGGCAAACCAACCTCAACCAATAATGGTCAAACAATATAACCAACCACAACAATCCTTGCCAGTCTGACAAACCTCAACCAATAATGGTCAAACAATATAACCAACCACAACAATACTAACCAGTCTGGCAAACCTCAACCAATAATGGTCAAACAATATAACCAACCACTACAATGCTAACCAGTCATCTGTCGAACCCCAAACCAGTAATGGTCGACAATATAAAACAGATACAATGATCACTCCTCAGAGACAGTAAGCCCATGGAAATGTCAGATCTTACTTAGGACAGTAATAAACAAGTGGTGTTGCCAAGCCGGTTGACTGTATCACTATATTTAACCAATTAATAGCCAAGAAAGTATATATTGTTGAAGACCATTGTTCTAATTTTAGTAAAATCACTATTGATACGTCTAGTACTAATAAGATTATTATCAATTAGTCATAAACATCAATAGCAATAATTATTGTTTATTATGTCTGGTCTATTAGTCAGCCATTGGTGTCGAACTTTTCATACTTAATCAACTCGTACATAATGGTTACCTAGCAAGTTAATTTCATTAGCGGAACCGTGGATTGATGGAACATACTATACAATACAATATCTTGGTCGTAAACGGAGGCATGTTCATCGGCTGAAATTACATAAAACTTAATGGGGCCGTCGTGGTCGTGATCTTTTGGTATTTGGATTTACTACTACCTGTTCAATCAGTGCCTATCATCACTAAAGTTGTGAGTTCGAATCTCGTTCATGGTGGGTGTTACTAAAAGGCGGTAGCGGAAAATGGAACGGAAAGAAATGGCAGATTTTTTATTTAAAATATTATACACTAAATAAAAAGTTACTTTACAGTATAAAGACCAATGAAGAAGACAGTATTACTACTACTGAAATTGTGTTAGTTTTTGGTGGTTTGGTTAAAAATTGAAAAAAAATGCTCATTTTTATCTAACCCGAATAATTGCCGGCGGCGTTATAATACATTCCGTACGGTCACTTCAGCCTCGTAAGGACATTGGGTGCAGATACTTCATTTACCATTTTGTGTTCATCTAAATCCCATCGAAACAGACGCGAACATGATGAGTTCAAAATTCAATAAATTAGCAGTTGTATAAGTTAATGATCCTGTCACTTTTTACCCCTGGTTTTTAGTGGGGTTCGTGTTACTCGATCTTTAGTTTTATCATGTGTATTTTTGTTCTTTTGTCCTTTTTATTTTGGCCATTATGTTGTCTGTCCATCTTCGATTTACGGATTCTGATTACCTCCCTTTGAAATATTATTTTACCTATGATATGGCCATAACTTTTTTATTTGGTTTCCACAAAATTGTGCAAGGTATGTGCAACATCAGGCATCTATTGAAATTTGTATAACATGGCTGGAGCAATTTTTTACCCCAGCAAAATACAGAGCAAACCATACTAATCTATGTTCGGGTTAACTGATGCAGCTCCTAGTTTTCTGTCAATCTGTTGTTTTCACCTTATTTACACCTCGCCAGTGAAGTTAACGCGACTGTCCACCCGGCCGTCGGGAACAACCTTGTGGACACTGTAGACTGACCATTCTTTGATGGAAGAATACGGAGTAAACACATATGAGACATTATCTTGTTCGTTAAGCAATGCGATAGAAGCACCCAAGTAACCACAAGAAGGCCCTGAACAAAAAGTGTAAAAAATCAGATATGTGCTCTCCACGTAATACACAAATGCCAAATAGTCGCATTTTGATAATAATATTAGTTGAAAGCAACGACCAATTTGAGTATGAAATATTTCCACACCGCATAAACGGTGTCCTCTGTGCAATGTGCTTTCGTGTTTGTTTGGTTTTGTTTTTTGGAAGGGGGGGGGGGGGGAAGCGTGACGTGTGTGAAATGTGCTTTTCATATTCATTTTTCATTAACACGAATGCACAATGGCACATATTACTCTCATAAAGGAAACATGAAGGCACATTTCATAGAGAACACCGTTTATTGCTTATGAGAAATATTTAATGTTTTATTATAAAAGCATTCGTAGAAAGCTCCACATACGCGGTATATACTCAGCAATGGCCTTGTATGTCATTGCATGAAAAAAGGGATAACCGGTAACATTTATATTTTACCATTTTCCAAGGGAAACAACACTATCGAAAATGGTGTGTTCAACCAAATTAAATAGAACAAAAAGCAATTGGACTTCATAGAAAATTAAAATGGTATTAAAATCCAAAAACAAACCATAAAAACTGGTTCCTATGATAGTTTGCTGTCAGTCGTTTTAAAAGCAGAATGATAAAAGGGTAGATTCATATAAGTCGTGCTAAAATTATGTTCAAGATGATGGTTTCATGTCATAACGAATGTCCTTGTCAAATCATGAACGACATACATTTAAAAAAAAATTTAAAGAAATAAACATGTCTCCGTTGGTCTGTAGTTTATTAATTCAACCACATCAATTTAGAAATTGCAACACTTTTAATTACATGTACAATCACACAAAACATTAAATAAAAAATAAATTCATAAATTTTTGCTAAGGTCTGACAACAATACGATCTCTGTTTTGTCCATTTAAATGATTTGTGTTTTATATTTGTATACGAGGACAATACACATGGTCGATTTAAAAAATATTTTTATAAAGTTCTCATCATTTTTTAAAGGATTTGTAATAAGATATTATCACCGTCTGAATAAATGATATATTATGTCTATATAGATTTGACAAACAATTTCATAAATTGCATGACAAATATTTTATGAGAGCTAATGGGGTATATAAAACAAACACTTTGTCACGAACACTGTAAATAGCCATACACAATAAATCATTTTATATAGCCATTGTGCTATTCCTTGCCCATTCGTAATTTTGATATTCAAATATTGACTACATGTTAATTGATGGTGGCTTTTGTTCGTTCAGACTAAGTTGAACAGATCTTCCAATATCAAAATGGAGTATTGTTATTCTGTACAATGGATAAACTTCTAAGAATAACATAATTACCTATCAAGGTAACGATTCTAAGTAGTCATTATGACTTTGTAGATTCTGATTGTATTTAAAAACTTGATTGGATATATATAAATTTTTAAAAACTTTAATTAACAACTTTAACAGTGACCCTGGAACTTATACATACAAAGAATTGGGGATGTCAAAAGCAGACGTGTTACATTTATACTAATAGTACAAAGTTGGAAAGCCACTTTAACATAACAGACGTGAACTATCGTTGGTTAAATGTGTGTATGGAGTACAAAATCTACCTTAAGCTTCTTTCAATAGGTGTGATTATAAAAGAATGTATCGGATTTAATCAAATTCATTTAACGTATTGAAACGGCGATTAATAGAAGTAACAACACAAAGTTGGAGTTCTTAAAAAGTAAAAAAGAAAAATGGTCAGTAACCTTTTGAACGGATTGTGTAGCTAAAACAAACCATGATAAAAAGACAGGAAAACGGCAAATTTGAGAGACTGCCAAGCATTCGGGATACAGTCATAAATGGAAGCTTATTACTTACACTGCATGACCAGAACGATCGAAAACGAGACGTTAAGATCGGGTATGAGCAAGGCAAGGAATCAAAGATTTACAAACGGACTAGACTGAATATTGTGTCACCGAGAGTAATGAATAAGTGGCCGGCCTCTCTATTACTCTCCGGTAAAAAGTTTTTTGATCCTACCGCTGGAAGTACCACGACTACCTCCGATGTCGAGGATATTAAAACTGTTGATAGTGAATATGAGCAACTTCCACCCATTGTTGATGATAAACTAGTGTTGTTAGAACCCTCCAAATCTTTTTATACTGATTTTGGATTGCGAACACATAATACGGACACTTTCTCAGGCTACAGAAATATGAAGAAGAAGAAGAGACATAAAACGACATCCTATGTGGAAAAAGAAATCGAAAAGAAAGCCTTGAAACATATACATGCAATTCAAGTGTTAAGTAATTCAAAAAGGGGTAGTTATGCTATCCGTAGTGTTAATGCATTGAAAGAGACATTAGGTCCAGTGAGATCGAGTACGGAAGTAATGCTCCCTACGTCATACGTGAGGTCGGAAGCAACTGCTACTCCGGATAATAAACACCCGTCTTTTGTTGATGCTACAAAAAAGGCATCATATAACATGTTCATAAGAACGAGAGATTGCAATGCAAAGGTTGTCACCACCCGGCGGGGGAACCCGTTACCAGAGATTAGCGGAAAGACAATGTTAGGATTTGAAACAAAATCAAACACTGGTAAACCAACGATAAAAGAAAATACGTAAAGAAATGGAAATGTTATTATTTTATATAAATTTTAAAACAAATGACAGCGGGACTTCAGACAGCGGGTGAACCGCCACTGTACTTTCATGAACATATTATTTCATTTGTGTGATGTACCGTATGTATCATGGAGAAATCAAAAGATCTAAGGATCTCTTTCTGGACTTATAAAGTTGTAAATATGGAATAATAATTGTGTAGCTTATTGACCTCAATTAAATACTAATATTGACGTATATAGATAAATATATCATTCAAAACTTCTCGACCGAATCTTTTAATACCAATCTTCTCAATGTGAAAGATTTCAACTACAATATATTTAAAAGGTATATATCGGTATAATGATTTTCTTCCATTTATGACTTGAGATATTCTTCACTGAATAAATCATGAAATGGTCTTGTAATATTTGAAGTAATTATTACTGCTATGATTTCTATTAGAGCTCAATTCATGCATTAATAAGTGTATAATCCATATTTATTAGATTAACACACTTATTTCGTCGTCCCAGCAAATAAACATTGATTTTCATCTGTGATCTAGTGACAATGGCGACTTGGTACATTGTTTCATACTTTGTTTTTACAAAATTGCCCGTTTAAACTGAAATATTGTTGAAAGTGGTGTTAAACACCATAAACCAACATACATACAACATTGTTTCATTGCTATTTTTGAAGTATTGTGATCATTTTCACGTTGTTTAGTTATTATTATATGTATTGGTTAAAATAATAAATATTTAACATTAGTACGACTCGATGATATAAATTGTATATGTAGTAATTAAGTATGTCATTACACGTAATAGCTATTTCAAGGACATCATTATCTAAATGAAGAATGTTAATATAATTATTACCCTGAAGAAGCGTGTTTGAAGAAATTAATTATCTGTTAAGATTAATTCATTGCAGATATTCACGAAAACAACATCAAAATAAGTCGCACCAATGATTGGCATAGGAATGTCAATAGAATTAAGTATAATGATGTCTTCAATTTTGTAGGGATTAGATTTATTTTAGAACCGCATGTGTCAAATTTGGAAGGGGTATGTTGTTGTATCGAGTACACCTCGCCTGAGCTGGGTTCGAACCCACAATGTTAGTGGTGATAGGCACTGATTTTTTGATGGAGTTACTTTACACTACAATACACTACACAAATTGGTCAATACTAAAACATTACTAGTCCGAAATTTCCATTATTCGGACGTACTGGATATGTATTTTTAAAATGATCTTTTTTTAATGAGTTTCCCAAAAGAAAGATCAAAGAGTTAGATGTATTACATTATTATCTTCCATGTCTATCTGCTATTGACAACCTTTTTACGTGTTCATTTCCAAAAATCAATGGATTTAAACAAAAGGTGAATATAGTGCTTTGGATTAAAGGATTTTAATACCCAGACTGCATTTAGATATTAAACCATCCAGAATCGATCCCATGCTTATCTTTCTGGATACATATATATTTCATGACCATATACTATATGCTTGGTTACCCTGTCTCTTTTAATCTAGACCAAGTTGAGAATGCCTTTGTGAAGCTTGACAGGGGATATTTTCTGATTCGATTTCGAGTTATGCTACTGCTACTGTGTTATATAATGGGTCCAAAAGACACACGATATGACATTTTCTCTGACAATATGCAAGTCCCCTGAAAATAATAAAAAGTTAAAATTGGAACACAAGTCTATAATTTCCTAGAATTTTAGCTGGTTTGTTCAGTCACACAAAACTAGTTTTTTTTAGATAGAAATTGGAGTCTGGAATTTCTGAGAAGGGAATATGGTGAGGTAAAAGATCGTCGAGGACCAAACGTCTTGCAGAAACAAAATAGGGGCCGTCGTGGTCATGATCATATAGTTGTTGGATTTAAAACTACCTATACAATCAGTGCCTATCACCACTCAAGTTGTGAGTTCGAATCCCGCTCATGGCAAGGTGTACTTGATACAACATTATGTAAGTTTGTCAGTGACTTATGGCAAGTCGGTAGTTTTCTCTGGGTACTCCGGTTTCCTCCACCAATAAAACTGACAGCCACAATATAACCGACATATTGTTGAAAGTGGCATTAAACACCATAACCCTAACCCTAACCCAGAAATAAAAGATTTTCTTTTATTTTTTGCTGTTGGATAACCCTGCATCTGGGAAATATAATTGTATACACCAAATAACATCTAAATCACAAATGCCCAGATGTAGAGTTTATCGGCAGAGGTAAAAAGAGTACTACTTAACTACAGGCTATGGAACATTTCACACTCATTGTAGGTAGGACAAGTTGAAGACCCAACTGTGATTGTGAAATTTTGAATAGCAATAAAAGTACTGCTCCTTTACTTTATTGTGTGTTTCATGTAATGTTAGATAGCTATAGTCCCCGTGTTCTCTACATCCATGTCCTTTCTTAGCAGATGCACATCTTTGGTAAAATTTTGTGAAATATTTTTGCTCCTATGAAACTAATTAAACCAAAAAACAGGAATCTACACTGAATGATAATACTTCCAAGTTAGCTATTTTTTCCTTACCAGTATATAATTTTTCTTCTTAGAGTATTTAATGAACACCAAACGATCATATCTTTTGGGTTTTTTTGGTCTGAATAAGTAGAATGTAGATGTTTGAAAAAAATATAGGTATCCATATGTAAAGGATATTTTTTCCTCTTCATATTTTTGGGAAAATACCTTGTAATCTCATTTAAAATGTATGTCTGCCTACAATATTTTTGATTAAATATTGTAAGTGAAAAAGGGGCAATAACTCCTTCAAAAATGGACCGATGAAACTGCTGCTAAATATGCAATTCTTCATAAACTTCATAACCATATGAACAAGCATGCAAAGTTTAGAGTAATTCCCGTTTAAAATGTAGCAGAAATCTCATGTACAAAATTTTTGAAGAAACATTCTTTGTTAAAAAGGTCAATAACTCCTTCAAAAGTGGCTAAATCAAACTGTGGTTACATGTGCAATCTTCACTTAATAATCTATTATCAAATATGATCATTTACGTTTTTGGACAATCTTTGATTTTTAATTGCTCCTGGTTTTACGTCAACCTGACATAACAAAACCGGGAGCAATTAAAGATAGAATTTTAATTAGATTGGTTTTTGGATAAGAAAAATATTTGAACAATTTCCTACCTGCCTGGAGAAACATTTTCCAGCAGTGGAGGCCATTTTGGACTTTTGATCAACATAAGAAAATTTTGTAAAGGACAACACAAAGAACAATCAAGCCAATTTTGTTTTCAGATGGTTCAGTGGTTTGGTAAAAGATATTTAGAACATTACACAATTGGGTCCAATGGTGGACTATGTTAGGTAGTGGTGGCCATCTTGGATTTCCGATCAACACAAAAGCAATATTTTGTAAAGGTCAATCCAAGGAATAGTCCTGCTAATTGGCTTTCAACTGGTTCAGCAATTTCAGAGAAAATGCAATGTTAATCTTTTAATGGTGGCCATCTTGAATTTCTGATACAGATAAAAACATGAAATTTATAATGTACTATCTAATAACCATTCATGTACAGCTTCAGTTAAATTTAGTCTGTCAATTCTTTGAGAAACCTTCCTTTACATTGTCTAATAGGGTTTGCTCCAATGATTCAGTTGTTCAATAGAAGATTAATAAAACAATTTCCCATATAGTCCTATGTTCAAATGTCATACAGTGGTGGCTATTTTTAATTGCCAGCCCACATAAAAATCATAATTTTTTAAGGACTGTCCAATGATATTCATGTACAGTATAGGTTCAACCAGTTTATAGATTTTTTAAAGACTTATAATGAAATTAAAAAATACCACACTGTTGGAACAGTTCCAAAATCCAATAGAAAAATTTTAGAAAGAGGCAAAATGGATATCCCTAATACAAATACATGTACATGACCATTCACTTTCCTGACTTGGTACAGGCACTATAATAAAAAGTGGCAGGGTTAAACTGGACCCAAATCACCCCTCTTGGTGAAATGAGAAAAAAGATAGAGATACTAATTTCATAGACAGAGGTAACAAAGTCATGGAAATATCTATTACTTGGCCCTTTGAGCTTTCATTTTTTTTTTATTATTAATATCAGCGTATTGATTTCAATGTTATTTAAATAATACATGTAGTTTTTTTACTTACAGGATTATCTACTGTGGTAAACACATTGATTATAGGATCACAATCCCTTTTTGTAATCTATTAATTTTGGCCAAGAATAATAAACTTGTTTTCTGTAAATTTTGATGAAGTTGACTGAACATTAAATAAACATTAGTGTACAATTAATTGCCAAATTGTAAGGAGTGAAGCTGTTGTTTTGCATATTTGGTATTTAAATATGACTTAGCTTTTCTGGCTTGCATTATACGACATAAGATCATAAGATCGCTGTGCGAAATGACAATATACACAACATATGTCCTCAGTCAGATGTAAATAAGTGCCATGTGTTTGAATATTGCCATTTTCTAACACATTAAGTAGCCTAATACTTAATTAATCCTTATACATTATTAAAGTAACCTTGTAGCTCAGGCGAGGTGTACTGGATTACAACATCATGTGATAAAGTTTGTCAGTGACTTGTGGCAGGTCAGTGAATTTCTCGGGGTACTCTGGTTTCCTCCACCAATAAGACTGACTACCATGATATAACTGAAATATTGTTGAAAGTGGCGTTAAACAACATAACCACAAACCTAAAGTAACCTTGTATCAGCTCTTAATGAGTTGCTATTGGTGAGATGTTTCATGGAAACATTTTCCCAGTCTATCCATTATAAATTATTTTTAACACTTTCACTGTCAAGTACAGTAGCCCCTCTCTAATAAGACCACTAGCACTAAAGGTTACCCCTGTTGACAGGCCAAAATAAAGATGCACAGAGATAGCACAATTCTACTAAACTGTCCTCCTATAGAGAATCCACCTCTATTATAATACACCTCATTTTCATTGCAGAAGGGGGTGGCCTTATCAGGAGGAGATAACTGTGTGTCTTATACCTATTGATGTTGATGTATAATGTCTGGTATTTAGGTTATTTTTTTATGTAAATATTTCAACAAAGAATATATATTCAAAAACACATAAATTAATACCAAAAAGACCATTTTGAAAATATAAAATCAATTTATTTGGGGAAAACATCACCTGAAAAAGTCCTATCATGACTACAATACTAGTATATCATACAAATTCATAAAACACCCCCCTTAACTGTCGGGGCCATCGTGGTCGTGATCATATGGTAGATGGATTTATAACTACCTGTGCAATCAGTTCCTATCACCACTAACATTGTGAGTTTGAATCTTGCTTAGATGAGGTATACTCAATACAACATTATGTGATAAAGTTTGTCAGTAACTTGCGGCAGTTCGGTGGTTTTCTCTGGGTACTCCGGTTTCTTCCACCAATAAAAATGACCACTACAATATAACTGAAATATTGTTGAAAGTGGCGTTAAACACCATAGCCCTAACCCTAACCCCTTGACTTTCTACTGCTCAGACATACATGTGTTATTGATTTAGAAACTGGGAAATTATAAACAGATTACAAAAATACTTAACAGATTTGGATAGTAGAAGGTAGGAAGTGTTTTCATAATAAAATAAAACAAAAATCAACATTGGGGACTGGCATGTCTGTTGTTTCTTAGGGGTTTTGTGTCAAGAGTTATAAACAAATAACCACTTTCTATTTTGGCCTTTGCTTAATTGCTGAGAGTTTTCCAAATTTCTCTGTCTGATGTTTTTGTAAAATACAATAGTTTTCCAATGAACAGTAAAATCAACTTTTTTTTCTTTTTTTATCTTTTCAACATTTGACTGCAAAAAATCCCCCAAAAATGAAAGAAGAATGTAATTTGCAATACACTACAATCAATCAATTATTTGTGTACACATTATTGGTATTTTTTTACTTTACATGATTTTTTTTGTAATATTAAGAATCAAATGCAAATTTTCATTATCAATTTATTTCGAAACACCTGGTCTGGATTTCTTTAAACAAACTATTTAATGTCAAAACCAGGACTTAAGTCTAAAAATAGAAAAAAAATTAGTAATGAAAAAGGTACTGGTTGATAAATGTACTCCTCAACAGGCCAGAGTAGAATTAAAGGCTAAACCAAAGTCTATACCTAAACCTGTTAACAAACCAACCAAAGTCACTGCAACCACTGTTACAAATGCAGATGACCTGGAAAATACAAGTAACCTTGTTTTGTTTTTGGTAGTTATTTTGGGTAAGTTACCCAAAATGATCGATCCAAAAACAAAAATTGATTATGTAGCAGAGTTAGTTGTCAAATTGTTTGACATTAAACTAAATGTAAATAAACTACTTACTAAGTATTTAGCACTGTATTAATATATAAGTACAACAAATATATGCCAATTATATGTTTTTAAATATATCAAGTGCATTCATATCGCAATGTATTTTAAAAATATTACTATTCATAATGTCACATTCAATAAACATTGTACATTGGAATTGTCAGGGTTTTAATGCCCATGGACNATGGTAGATGGATTTATAACTACCTGTGCAATCAGTTCCTATCACCACTAACATTGTGAGTTTGAATCTTGCTTAGATGAGGTATACTCAATACAACATTATGTGATAAAGTTTGTCAGTAACTTGCGGCAGTTCGGTGGTTTTCTCTGGGTACTCCGGTTTCCTCCACCAATAAAAATGACCACCACAATATAACTGAAATATTGTTGAAAGTGACATTAACCACCCTAACCCTGACCCCTTGACTTTCTACTACTCAGACTACTGTGTTATTGATTTAGAAACTGGGAAATTATAAACAGATTACAAAAATGCTTAACAGATTTGGATAGTAGAAGGTAGGAAGTGTTTTCATAATAAAATAAAAAAAATCCCCCAAAAATGAAAGAAGAATGTAATTTGCAATACACTACAATCAATCAATTATTTGTGTACACATTATGCTGATGTTTTTATGATTGAAGTGGGCAGAGATAGTAGGTCATATCAAACACAATAACCATTTGAAAAAGTCAGACAAATTGATAAACAAGTTCATCAAATGTTTTATTGGTATTTTTTACTTTACATGATTTTTTTTGTAATATTAAGAATCAAATGCAAATTTTCATTATCAATTTATTTCGAAACACCTGGTCTGGATTTCTTTAAACAAACTATTTAATGTCAAAACCAGGACTTAAGTCTAAGTTTTGACTCACATGCTCTGTGCAAAACTCAGACTTAAGTTTGTAGTTTTTTTTCTCAAGAAACAAGGGCCAGGCCTCACAGAAATAAATTTCAGAAATGGTATTAATTTTCTCATGTTTGAAAAAATATTCTACTCTAATCAAATGTACCTTACAACCTGATTCATTATTTAGTGATACAAATGTATATAAAACTTTACTCCAAGACTGAAATTGACATGTTGATACAGAAAGTGTAATAAAAAAAAGTCTACTTTATTTCCTTTAATGTCTTTATTAAATACACAAACCTCTCTAAATCCCTCAAATTTACATAATTCTACAACATCAAAAACAGATTTGTGATATACAAGTTACAACAAATGATCTGTAATGTTGAATCAAGAAATGTCTAAGTACTATGATAACTATATTTTGTCAAGAAACTCTTTATCAAGTGTACAACTAATGCCTCAATATCTTCAAATACATTTAAACAGTTATTGTCATTCTAACACAATTTCTGATACATAAGCATCATATTGCATTTTAATCAACCCAATTTATATTAGAAAACTTTCTGCTGACATCAATCATGTAATATATGCTGGCAAATATTTGATGCTGTCCAACAAGAAAAGGCATTACATAAATAACTGTATTAGAATTGTAGTTCACATCTCTATTATCAAGATTTAAATCTCCCTTAATACTGAGCATAACCATACTGTGGTGTTTGGTATGATGGGTGTTGTGTCTGTGTCTGAGTTTGGTAGCCAGCACCAGAGCTGGGATAACGTGATTTACCGGTACTTCCTGAGCTTGTAGTTCTCTGTCTTGGTTTAGACTTGGCTAGATGTTGCTTTAAGACTGGTAATCCTTCTTCTTTCAGTAAACATTGCAGTGCTTGGAAATGTAGCTTGGTCATTATTTGTAGCTCTTCAAAAACTACAATATTAAAGTGAAATACGTGTAATACTGATTTTCATACTTTTATGGACCATGAAAATGAGTTCAAGGTTAGGTAACATGTACATGGCTAGCATCTACATATTTTTATGGACCATGATAATGAGTTCAAGGTTAGATAACATGTACGTGGCTGGCATCTACAACACATTAAAAACATGTAGATCTATTACAATGGAATGATGAAGTGAATGAGTGATTGTTGTTTAATGCCAAGTGAGCAGTTTTTCAGCCATATCACGGCAAGAACAAGTTACATTTCGATGAGATGATGTCTGCTTTGTACTTGACCAACACGCTTAGTTGAATTTTTCTAGTGTTAGCTCATTGAAACGACACTTGGCAGGTACACATGTCACTCCATTCAGACACATTATCTGATTCTGAGTCAACCAGTCTTTGCTTTTACTCCTTAATGCTGCATGCTTAGTGGAGAAGCATCAAATAACAATTGAATAGTTTTTGAAACATGCCTAATCTCATACACTTGACACTGTTGATATCGTATTTGGAGAAAAAAATTATATCTATATCTTCAAAGATTAACCTAAAGATTCACATGGGTCTGCATTGCTCACCTGGGAGAGAATTAAGATTTAATTGATTTTCTCCCTTTAGGACACCTACCAGCCTCTCCCCAGAAGAGGATCAACTTTATTTGTATAAATTTGAATCTCTGCTTTCCAAGGATCAGCTCTGCTAGGTTTGGATCCATTTGGATGAACAAATTTGCATTAGAAAATGAAAAATGAAAACTGAAAAAGTGAATGACAACGGACGACAGATGCTAAGTGATACCTGTCCTTTGATCAGATGAGCTAAATAAGGAATACCTATCTTGCACCTTTAAAGACAAATAAGCATGTCATCCTACTTAAACCTGAATGAGTTTAATTAAATGCATAATGAGACAAGGAGTTTGATTTATTATCAAAGGGAAACAACTCACTTTTACCAGAATATATTTTCTCATCATGTGTATGTTTTATGTTTTATTTCTAAGGATCTTAGAGGTGTCTAAGTTTAATAACAAAATTTGTTCACGCCACGATATAGATGAAATATTGCTAAAGTTGATGTCAAACACCAACCAATCAATCAATATAAAAATTTGATTTATTATCAAAGGGAAACAACTCACCTTTACAAGAATATATTTTCTCATCTTGTGTATAAAGAACAATTTGCTGGAGACAGTAAACCATGGCTGCGGTAGCTATCACCTGATCTTGTATTGGTAATGATGGAAAGTAATCAAAATCTACCTCAAACGGATTCATCGGTGATGGGTATGTACAAAGTTTAACCAGCTCAGACATTATGTCCCAAATATGGATATCTACAATTATACAAGAACAAAACAAAATACTGGTAAAATAAATAACAAACTATAAAATGATATATACTAGTACCGTGAAACCTGTCAAACTGAATCTGAATAAACCAAACTACTATAAATAAAGTCTAGGAACCGTCGTGATTGTATTGGTAGTTAGATTTCACCAACTATATATGCAATCAGTGCCTATCACCACTAACATTGTGAGTTTGAACCCCGTTCGTGGTGAGGTTTACTCTATACAACATAATGTGATAAAGTTTGTCGATGATTTGCGACAGGTCGCTGGTTCTCTCCGGGTAACTTCGGTTTCTACCACCAATAAAACTGACCTCCATGAAATAACTGAAATATTGTTGAAAGTAGTGTTGAACACCTTAAACCAAATCTAAACCAAACCAAACTCCTCTCCTGACAGTACAGTGATATCTGTCTAGAGAGACAAAGAAACATGGTCTCTCAATAGAAGGTTTGGTGAATATGATGAATTTTGACATTTTAAAATGATCTCGCAAAAGATGGTAATCTCTGACAATAGAAGATATCTTAAAGGAGGTTGAACACACTACTGTGACTGTGAAATGTAGAACATCAATAAAAAGCACTGTTCCTTTGCTTAAATTTGTGTCTAAGTGTTAAGTTGGATAATTTCTCAAGTTTATTTACGACCATATCCTTTCTTACTAATTCACTGTAAATTGACATGAGATCTTGTTAGAGATGAGGGAATTCTACATGATTAGTTTGTCGTTGTATATATCACATATAACAAGTGTAGACAGATCTATGTCTCGCCTTCCCCCCTACAAATTGCTTGTGAGAAATATTTTTCAGAAAATGAACTATATCAATGTATCATGAAACTGTATCCTCCAACTTCAACGTGTGGAACAAATATGGTAAACTTTAGATTGTATGGTAATAGAGAAACTGACCCAATCACAAAAAATTGACGTAAATTTAACAAAGTCAGTAGATCGTGAAAATGAGGTCAAGGTCAGATTCCATGTGCCTGGACGACGTGTACACATCATGATCAATATGTGGACCAAGTATGGTGAACCTAAGTAGTATGGTAATGAAGAAACTATCCTAATCACCAAAACTTGATATTGTTAACACTGTAGCCCACGGCCACCAGAAAAGTAAGTCCTATGTCTCGCCTTCAATGACTTTTGTTGCAGGTGAAAACAATCATATCAGGATATCTTGGTGGATGTAAAATTTGATGATATGGCAAGAAAAACTGGATGCAAATATCCTGCATTATGGTAATTGTAATTTAAAGCATACAAAGAATATTATTTTAAAGTCAATCTGTCAAACAAGGTTTTGTTTACTATTAAGCTGTGGATATTTAAATAGATTTCAATGAATATTTATGTCTTTTTCATCAGATATATCCTTAACATTGATAGTTGATTGCTAAACAAACATGATACACACAGCACTATGGTCCATTAACATTTTATAGTTATGGGCTATGATGGGTGGTTAATACCACTTTCAGCAATATTAAAGTTCCCTTCATGTATTGTGATGGTCCATTTGCTAAAGTGAAGGAAACCATAATTTACCCCCCCCCCTCCCCCCCGCCTTACCACAAGTAACTGAAAAAACTTAAATCCAACTACCATATGATAATGTCCATGATACCACCATAATTAAGATTGGAACAGGATGTCAAATGATTCATGGTAAACGGTAAATTTCCCGATTCCTGCTCAAAATAACAATTATGATTAAATTTTCTTTTAATATGATGCTAACAGTAGGTAGAAAAAACTGGTTTGATAATCCACAATTTATATAATGCTAATAGTAGTGAAAAAAGGGCATTTGATACTTGGCTGTCGAGGCATTGCCACTCCCCTCAATGTTTATATTGGTGCTAAATAGTGAAGAATTAATGTTTCTATAGTATCACCTTGTGAATTCCATCGATTTGTTGTTTTCAAACGTAATGGACTGTCTTTTTCTTGTGTACAGTCATTTGTTAGTCTAATAAGTCGTTGGTGGTTAGATCTTACCCATACATATGGACAGCTATATCTAGCATACCCTGCTATCAAGAACAATGTCGTATCACTCTAAAAATAGATTAAAAATAACATAAATACAGAATATACAGCTTTATTATAAAAATGGAATAAAATATCTTTGTACATTTTCTAAAATACATGTACAAGTTATCTTTTATTTTACTTGCTGTAATGATGATTTTCTTCTACTCTACATTACAATGTATATATTTATTAGCGAACTTGATGGTGGGCCAAGTGAAGTACTGGGGATAAAAAAACAAGAGCATTCAAAGTAACAGTATAATATAGCAAATGAATTTTCTAAAAATACAATGTATATATATATAAATACTTTCATTCTGATTCCCTGTAAAATTGTAACATTTCTTTGTTCAATATCTATTGTAAACATATATTTTGATATGAAATTACCAGTTAAAGGGAAATAACTCAAAAACAAATTCATAACCGTGTAGAAACTCCTACATATTATAATGGGTCTCAATTTCTAGAAGATGGTAACAAAAGAATTAAAAACCTTAAAATTTTAGCAATTTTCATCATTTTTTTTAAGTCTAAGGGACATATATCAAAACAGTAAAACTAATAAAAACTTATTTATAATTACATAGTTCATATCTCAACTACATTGTTTATATGCAAAAGGTGCAGTTTCATTTAACAATATAACAAAAGGCCATCAATATGGAAAGGTCAGTTGAAACATTTAGGTTGATTGACAGTTACCAATTATACTTAAAGACAAAAAAAATATACAGGGTACATGCCTATGACAAAAGATGTGACAAGTTTCATCGAACTACGTGTGCATGGCTACTGTCACTTCCCCTCCCCCACCCCTTTTTTTAAGTTGGTGATTAAAAATTCAGAACTTGTAAATTCCTTTGCAATCATTATTAAACAGAGTGATAGAAAGTTATCCCTATAGGTAGACCCTAAAGCAAGGGCAAAATACAAGCAGTGTGGAAAATTATACATGAGCCTGAGGTTTTCAGTCGTGGATTAGAATTATTGCCCTAATAATATTATATCTTACATCCACATTGTTCTCTTTATCACTTGGTGATGCTGGAGGAAGGCCGATACCTTTTGGAGCATTGATATTGAGATTCATCTGAGATCTTAGTGATATTAACAAGGATCGTCTGAAACAAAAAATCAGTATTTATGTCAAGTTTATCTGAAATTCTAGCAATATTTACACAGAATGTCTGGAAAAAAATAATTAGAAGTATGTATCATAAGTTAAATCTAAATCACCCCTGACTTGAACAGAAAAGACATCAGGACATTTATTGGTATAAAACAAAATATTCTGCTGCTACCAAATACAACAGTATTGTCATTATTGGCTCTAACAGACAATTAAAAAAAAAATATCATTGCTAATCTCTGACACACATTCATTAGATTCTGGGGTTTTCATTTTTGGATACTTGAATCTGCATTTCACAATGATGATTCATATTATTTACAAAAGGTATAACTGGTACCTCAAAAAAAATGTTTTCTCAGTTTAATCTATATAAAATTTGGGTCCCCAGGTTTCTGAACCATGGAGTCGGACCGTTCATTTGCAACAAGTAAAGTCTCCACTTTACAAGGAAACTTCATATCTATATAATTACATTCCCTTGGTGATTCTTGGTAATACTATTGTTTTAATTTCTTCCATTGCAGCCTATGTATAAATTTAGATAAACTAGATAGGGTTCTGACCCCATATATCTATGGGCCTCATTTGTAAAATATATATATATATATATATAACATCTGAAAAACCAGTCCACGATCAATCTTACGGGGGTGTTGGATCACTACGGTATAACGATACTATTCAAGTAAAATAAAATTTATAAACGTCTAAAATGGTTTGTAAAACAACACCAAGTACACAAAACAAAGTGATAAAGAATTAAACACTTCGTTGAATGACAAAATTTTCGTCCCACCGAGGGACTTTATCAATGTCTATTTAAATAATACTTAGAATCAATATGGCATCTTAATTTAAAAAAAAAGTTTTTGACGTTCCATGTACGGGACAAAAGAACCAGAAATTGCACATATGAAATTACATACATAAAAGAATTGAAATCCTACATATAAATTAATGAAAGTACAATAACAATAATATAAATACACAATCGGGCTACTCATTTAAATAAATGTTGAATTAGAAATAAAAATAAACATAAAAAAAGAAAATGAGACATTATTGGTAAATGCATCAAATAGAACTGTCAAAAATATTATTTGTCAAAAATATTTTTGAAAACGGTATGATACCCAAACTCAATCACAATAACGGCCCACCAAAGTGTGGAATATATACTATGGGCCGATTGAGCAAACTGCATGTTCTAATAGGACTGGAAGAGACCAACAAAAATAGGAGTCAAGAAAGGATATTATTTTTTCTCATTGATTCCATTCGGTGACAAGGTCTTAAGTTTTCTAATCCAGAAGCTTTCCCTTTCCTGTCTGCTTTTATCATCCCACTTGGCGTTATGGTCAATTATGGTGACCTTCAGTTTGCCAAAAGAATCATGGTGGCCCGTCGATCTGAGATGTCTGCTGAGTGGAAGGTCAGGTTTGCAATTTGCATCACTTCTATGGCCATTCAGGCGTTTACTAAGTTGTTGTTTAGTTTCTCCGATGTATTGAAGGCCACAAATTGCACATTCCAGGAGGTAGATAATATTTTCTGCCTTGCAGTTGGCATTGCAGTATATGACGAATTCTTCTCCTGTATGTGTGCTGCTGAATTTTTGTGTGCATTGGATGTTTTTGCACGTCATACATCGTCTCGAATCACATTTTTGACACTGACCATTGTAGGCAGATCGAGGGGAGATGTCAGCTCTCACCAAGATATCTTTCAAACTTTTGGGTTTCCTGAAAGCCAAGACGGGTGGTTC
>MJUT01038076.1:284682-305779 GCA_002080005.1 Gigantidas platifrons
ATATATATATATATATATATATAAGCAAACATACAGCCTAGATATATATTAATATATAAATAGGCAACAAGAACTTGCTATATAAATAATTTTTTTTAATTAAAACACAAAAAAATAAAATAAAACAAATAAATACGGCTAAATATTTGTTTATTGTTGAACTTGATTTTTATTAGCTCAAAAAGAACTTACCTGTACATGTATATATAGATCAGACATACAGTATATTATATACACAGAGGTAAAATGTATGTTTATTTTACAAGTCTTATTTTGGCATGTTTCATCTTTATGTTAGAGTTAGGGTTACGGTGTTTAATGCCACTTTCAACAATATTTCAGTTATATCGTGAGAGTCAGTTTTATTGGTGGAGGAAACCAGAGAACTCGGAGAAATCCACCGACATGCCGCAAGTCACTGACAAACTTTATCACATAATGTTGAATCGAGTACACCTTTCCATGAACGGGATTCGAAATCACAACATTAAAACTTTAGTGGTGATAGGCATTGATTTTATAGGTAGTTGTAAATCCAATTACCATACGATCACGACCAAAGACGGCCCTTTATCAGTTCAGTGAAAGATTTTCATAGTACGGTAGTTTGAAAATCAAAAATATTTGAAAAATTACTGGTCAAATGGCATATATTTGATATATGGGTCATTTTAAAAAAATGTTCCTTTTTGAAATTGCGAGATTGAGAAAAAACAGTTTGCTTAAATCATCAAATTTATTAAACGAACAAAATATGATACTTCTTGAACAACATACTAAAATATGCAATCTTAATGACATAATATAGAAATATTATTGACACATTTACATTTTTTTTTGTATGACAGATGGTGCATTATTTTGTCTATCCTGTTACCAAAGTCAAGGGAACTTTTTGACTATTAAGAGACAAAATGTGTAAAATATGCAACTTATTTCTCAAAGATATGTTAGAGGTCTTTCAGAAAACAATTTAAAAATATTTAATTTCTTTGCAGTAACAAAATAAAAATGTACTAAATATTGCGTCCTGAAAAAAACGGCTAAACATATATTTTTGATTGCTGTAAAAACGACTACAGGCAATACAAATCCAATTGAAGCACTTCCTAACATTCAGTTTATATTTGTCTTTTGAATCAATCTAATATGAAGTGCCTTTGTTACATATAAGTTTAGTAAAACGATATTGTTTATGGTAACAGGAACGGACATTTATATATTCTGTTACCAAATCAGTCTATCCTGTTACTTTACATATGGTAACAGGATAGACAAAGGTAACAGGATAGACAAATTTATATGTTTATTGATGCTGTAGTGAAATAACTGCTCCCCGTAAATCGGTGTTTGCTTTCTTAGTGAAGTATGAAATGTTTCACACCTTGTAATTAAAGTACATATCATAACACACTTTCAACTATTTGATTTGATTCACAGATACATAATTGTCTATCCTGTTACCAAATCAGTCTATCCTGTTACTTTATTCATGAGGATAACAGGATAGACAAATTTATATGTTTATTGATGCTGTAATGAAATAACTGCTCCCCGTAAATCGGTGTTTGCTTTTTTGGTTTAGTGTTCTTTGTTTCCAAACAGTTAGGGACCCTTTTAAGGATGTAATTTCGTGTTCAGGTATAAATTTGTTGGTAACATGATAGACATTTTAAAAGAGTACGCTCTCATTTTTATTCACTTTTCTTGTTATAATTTTGTTCCCGTGTCTTCTAACGTTCTGGTTGCCATTTTGAAGATGCTGTGTACTTCTGGCGTCATCATAAAAGAATTCCGTATTTGCAGGGAGAAATCATTGTTGTGTGGATCTTGTATTGGTAACAGGATAGACATGCATTTCGTGGACGCCAGCATAATTTTGTTTTTTTATAAACAAATACAAAAATAACTTCAAGACTTTACTTTCTTGTTAAAATTCATTTAAAAACGATTCAAATAATTCATTTTGTCAATCTGAAAACATACTAAAAATCATTGAAAAATTAAGTGCAAATATGACACCCTCATCCCGGACACTCATAAATTGCGCAAAAAATGAGCTTCAAAATTATTTTATTTTGGGTTAAGAGGAGTAAATCGTATTCATTTTAGATGTACAATGTACTGACTCGAAAATAATGCGAACTTTTGCTTAAACACGAAAAATTAATGCTTTTGTATCAAAATATTTTTTTAACATAGGTGGACAGGAAAAGCGACATTTTTTGAAAATGACCCATATCAGGAAAAACAAAACAAATTTGGAAATATTGATACAAAATTGATATTTCAAAACCTTCAACATCCATATTAATATCAAGGCAGGAATTTGTAACTTCAAGTTATGTAATAAAACATTGAATATACCTCCATAAATAAAACTGACTGCAACTACGTATCTGAATATTTTTTTTAAAGTGGTGTTAAACACCATAACCCTAACCCTAATCCTGAACAGATAGTAGTTCATTCATTGAACAGCAATAAAAACACTGTTTCTTTACTTTAATTTGTGTAATAAGTGTAATATTGGATAAGTCTCCCATGTTCATTTACATCCATATCCTTTCTACCGGTCACTAAATGACTATTCTTAAACAATTTCAGATCAAATGAGTAGACATTTTGATAATTTTTTTACATTTTTCTTTGGAGTGACATGTTCTAAACATCCAGAGAGACTGCCATTTATTAAAGAACATCAAATGATACTTCATGCATAGATATCTGACAACTCAGATGTTCAAAGGTTGCACAGGAGAAACAAATAACAGCATAATCTACTGGACTAAACATTTCAAGACTATACAACATGAATAATAGCCAAGAAAGTAATTATGACAGAAAAAGGAAAAAAGATACTGGAAATAAATCTACCATATTTTATGGACTATATATATCAATTTGACAATTTCTTCTCCATTGAATCCCGCTGAGGCAAGGTGTACTCGATACAACATTATGTGATAAAGATCGTCAGTGCAACAGGTCAGTGTTTTTCTCTGGCCACTCATGCTTCCTCAACAATAAAACTGACCACCATGATATAACTGAAATATTATTAAAAGTGACGTTAAACACCATTAACCTAAAACTCCAATGGAGAAAGCGGCTCTTTAATTAGCCTCATAGTCCTAAAAATATGGTAAATGACCCAAATATGTAATGCATAGCTTTTATTGCAAGTAGATACATAGAATACTAAGCAGAAATACAGAGACATGAATTCTCAGAATCATAAATTACCTCCTCTCTGTAAAGCTGAGGAGATTAATATTTCTATTATTTTATTCAATTTCAAAATATTAATACTTGTTTATTATTGAATTCTAATAATACAAACAAAATGTAATGTAATAGCAACTAAAATGAGCACTTTACAAACTGATGACTTACTATCAATTTGCTGCTCCCAAACATAAATAGGGGCCGTCATGGTCGTGTTCGTATGGTAGTTGGATTTACATCTACCTGTGCAATTAGTGCCTATCATCGCTAACGTTGTGAGTTCAAATCCCACTCAGGCGAGGTGTACTCAATACAACATTATGTGATAAAATTTGTCAGTGACTTGCGAAAGGTCGGTGGATTTCTCCGGGTACTCTGGTTTCCTCCACCAATAAAACTGACCGTCATGATATAACTGAAATATGTATTGCTAGTGGTGTTAAACACCATGAACCTAAACCAAACCCAAACATCACTATACACAATCATTAACATCATGCTTAACATTAAAGGATGTAAATAAACATGATAGAAAACATACCTGAACCTATAAATATGAAAATATTGTCTTTTTACATTTGTAAATAAACAAAAATGCTATGATTTTTTTTTTTTTTTGCAAAAGCCTGAACCTTTTGCTGTCAAAAATGACAAAGATTAATTAATAATCAATATAATCTTCTCCATGTGGTGGCAATCTAGTGTTTCAAATTATCATGTGATCTTAATTGAACAGCAGGCATAATTTCAATCATAAGATTCCAACAGAATCTCAATATTTCAGTAAAAAAAAACCTACAGCTTGAGAAAAACGAGGGTCATTTGTATAAAAATTGATCATTTAATCTTCAAGTGATGACAATCTAAGACTCAATATAATGCACAAAATTAGAACTTCATTGAAAATACACACACACAGGATTCTTCTATTGTATTTGGTTTGGTTTTTTTGGTGTTAAATGCCACTATCAACAATATTTCAATTATATAGTGGCAGTCAGTTTTATTGGTGGAGGAGACCAAAGTACGTGGAGAAAACCACTGACCTGTTACAACTCACTCACATTATGTTGTATCAAGTACACCTCACCATGAATGGGGTTCGACCTATCAACTTTAGTAGTGATAGGCACCGATTGTAAATCAAACTACCATAAGATAATGACCACAGCTGCCCTTATTGTATTTGGTAAGTAATGACAAGACAATCTGTACAATGTACAAAAAACATTTTGACAAACTAGTCCCAAAAACATATTACATTTTTTTTTATTTGCTTAAGCAAATTTTACACAATTTTTCACTATCCCAAAATCAATTTTCATTATACTGGGGCATATGGCTAGTGATTTTTGGTGCATAGTGTAGACAAAGTGGTCCCTTTGTGTTGTCCATGCTAAGCCGGAGACAAAAAAAATCATGTTCTGGTGTCCATCTTGGACTGAACACAATGGACTGTCAGATACAAATATGAAGTACACTACATATATACCCAAGTTCAGATCAAATTAGCCCATTGGTTTCAGTGAAGATCATAGTGTAAAACTCTTACAATAGAAGGTGGATGCAACGTGATGACCTGACCACACATTGTATGTTAAAAATATATTGCTTCAAACAAGTATAAACATAATAAGTACTAACATACTGTTTTTGGTTTTATTTTCTGATATACTTGCTGTAATATCAGACTTACTAATGTTGATGCTTTGTTTTTTACATTGCTTTGGCCTTCATATTTTGCCAACAATAAGAAATTTATGGATAATTATAATTTCATAAAATACTTACTTATCATAAGGAAGTTGTTGTGAGTTAAAACTTCTACTTGGATCTGTACCATCGTCCATTACACTTTCTCTACGTGAATCTGTGTTATATACCCTGTTTTGTGTCTACAACAAATGTGTATATCTCTGATGAGCCATTTACAGTTAGAATTGTTTGAATCTGGTCATACAATATAATAAGCCTCTGTTCATTTCCAAATGCTTACTACCAGTATTATGCTTTTTCTTTCTATTCTTTTTATGTAAGCAACATCGGTATTGAAACTTTTTAAAAACAAAGAAGGACAAATGTAGTACGAAATGGTAAAAGTAAATGATTGGAAGCGTACAAAGTCTTATATTGTAGGACTAGTTTAAATCCAACTCTGAATAACAGATTGCCTGCAAACACACCAAAATTAAATGTTTGAATGTCTGCTTATTAGTATTAGTGTAGAATGTGTGAAGTAACTCTTTAAGTAAAAGAACAATATGTTAATCTGATTCAGATATTCTGATACAAGATATTGATAGTTTTGTATAAAAAAAAAAAAAAAAAAATTGTCATTTAGTTTCATTTAAAAAGGTTAATATTACTAGATAGTTGATGCCTATAACATTTCTATTAAAGTTACAACAGGTAAGATGAGCCTTTTCAAGGTTTTAAAAGACAGGATTAACAGCATAAACAGAAAGTTATTTAGTATGAAATTACAAGATATGGATTTTGATAAACATGAGAGACTATCCAACACTATACGGCCAGACACACATTAAGACAAAGGAACTACCATTCTTCATTTCAAAGTCATAGTAGATTACATGATTTGTATTAGATCAGAATCAAGAAACTTTCATTTCTACAAATCTGAATAGCTATACACATTATGTACATATTGTGCTGGTACAACCGTTTGTATCATGTCGAGTCAGTTTTGTAAATCGTATCGATCACTACGAGCCGCATAGAGTCAAGTAGTGATGCAGTCTACACAACTTAATAGACATGATACAAACAGTTGTACCAGCACATTTATGCATATAACACATTTATCTAACATTTTCATAAAACAAAAGAGGGCAATACTGTTTGATTTCATTATTATATTCATTTTTAACAAATAATGTTCAAAATAGCCCTATATTACGTCACATAGATCTACATGTATCATTAAAACATTTCATTAATAATTATCACTGTTCAAATATACAATCCTTGCTCTACGTCACTTTTTACAAAATATTTGGCCTGAAGTGTAATTATGAATGGTACATATACAGTTCCCTACAATATAAAATGAATGTATTAAACATTACTCTTATAAAGTATTCTTGCATTCCAAGTACATCTTGTATCACATGGATTGGATTTTTATAGTGACATTTGTTTTTATGTTTGCTCACACATTTGAAACAAAACTGAAACAGAAGAACTCTTAATTTGACAAAAACTCTTTCGGAATATCACATGATACAAGGTCTTGTATCTGATGGGTTGTATCTAATGGCTAAAATCCTCTATTTCTATAGAATAAATACTTAATGTTGGATAAAAATTAATATATCAATGGATGCACAGCGCTTTTTACATTGTATTTAAAGGAATACTCCAGTCAGTTGAAAAGTTGTTTTAATTCAATTCATAATAACTTTTTATTCATAAATAACTTATTAACATTAATATACCCAATTAAAAATGTGAATATTTGGAATTTCCTGTCGTAGTGTCCGGATCATGTTAGTTGAATAAATAACATGTATCTGACTCTTCCCAACATCGTGCCAATTTGGTTATGTTTTAATACAATGCAATACAGTATTTATAATCGTATATCGTTCTATTTTTTTCTCTTATTATTCCCATCCAATGTTACATTTTCATAAAACAAAGGAGTTTATTTGTATCGGGAGGGGGAGGGTCTACTTATAATTTCATCTCAGAGAATTTCATGTTTTACGTGATTGGCCGTACAGTTTAAATAACTGTCAGTTTTAACTCATTTTATACGTACACATGCTTTTTTTTCTTTTTTGTCCCCAATGCTGTCGTACTTTCCCGTGTTTTTCGAGGTCACTGGTCGATGTGTTGACAAGGGTAATTACACAAAAAATATTCTTCTCACATATTCCCTTTTAATTTCGTTAGTGCAATAAAATGCTTAACATAAAGTCATAATGATTTTGTAAATATCAAAAGATAAATATACGATGTTATTTTACGAATTACATAATTTTTAATGATAAAATTGCAACTGATCAAATCTGATATAATATAAGATACCAACACTAATACGTCACGGCTCTTTTGGAAGAGCTCTAATTGCAGGTATATTCCGAGAATGGATTATGTCCCTTGTCTCCTCACATTGTAGAGTGTTGAAAAATGGCGACCCCCATTGTTTGGTGCAACAGGCAACTTCGATCACCAAATTCTACCTTACGGTATATTATTTTTAACAGTCATTAACACAAATGTCTTTTAGTTAATGTCATTTAAATATTCACGCTAACTTGTTAAGACCATGGAATTTTCCTTTAATATGTACATACATTAATACTAAGGTTAATTTTGGACTTACCTGTGGTTCATTTACCACACTAATCACCATTTCTTCTTTACCCCTCAGGTATGTTGCAAAATGTTTGAATCCTTTTACTGTTCCCATCTTTAGCATCTCTTGTAGAAAGCATTGTAGCTTCTTCTTTAAGTGTGCTTCTTGACTCTGAAAAAGCGATAATACATCTAAATTTTTTTAAGACATGAGTGACATGGTCATACATGTGATAATGTCAGCAGGTCTTTGCAGGAGATTTGCCTTAAAAAATCAGGAGATTGGGGGTCTGATCAGGGAGATTTTTTATCGACGTATTTACCAACAACTTTTACTCTTCTATAGTTTAATTTATGTACATATTCATACTTATATGCATGAAAAACATCTTTTTAGTTCTACAAATACAATACAAAATGTAGTATATAACACAATGACCAACATTCTACTCCCTGTCATTCACATCTTCAGATACCCTTTGTAGATTTTGCATGTACATGTAAGAGGAGCAAGCATTCTTTGCTCTACTCAGAACTGACTTGGATGGGGTGTATTCAAAACAGTTACATTCAATATTGAATTTGCAGTTCATCAGTGACATAATAGTGTTGTGTGACAAATTTCCCCTAGAGTCTGTGTCTACATGTTTATCTTCCTCAAGATAGAAAAACACCTTTCTGGATCAGCATTGCTGTGTGGCAAACTCAAAATGTTCAGTGCCAGATGAGACAACAAATTAAACCTAAGAGTACAAGCTTAAGTGTTGACTATTTTAATGCATTTAATTTCAGTCCAAAATGTGTCAAATCTAGCATTCTGTGAAAATTTTCAAGAAAATGTCTGTCAATTTCTTGTTCTTATCGACACAAACGGAATTCTGCTTATGACTCGTTGATGTAACATGTCTTTGTACATCGTTTTTACCTCCGTATGTGATACCAAAATGTGAATTGCATACTGTGCAGTACACATACGATTCCCCTTTATCACTATTGGTGATGCAGTCAAATTCTATTTTCCACTTTTCTTGAAATTTGCAGGCATATTTAATTTTCTTAGGGTTAGCTGGTCCATCGGGACACGACGAGTGTCTTTTACGAGAAGCCATTTCAAAAATGCTGAACCCCTGTTAAAAACTTTACTATTAAACAAACAAAGTGATTAGTTTTTAAGATTTAATTGCTGAAAATCAATACAAAATCACCCAAGCGTCGTAGATTAACAGGTAGATTGACAGGTGTAATCAGCTGATGTGTTGCTAATTATAAACACAGGGAAAGTACCTAGGTAAAATCGATACCGGAAGTTGATAGATTGGACGTAATTTCAACTTTTTGACAAAAATTATGAATCCGGGAGATTTTCTACCAATTCCGGGACTTGCATTTTGAAGGGTCGAATCCGGGAGACTCCCACAGAATCCGGGAGCTATCACATGTATGCATGGTATTAACACTGGTAGAAAAGACCATGTAATACATTTTTTTATCTTCTGATACATGTACATTTATGTATGCGAATAAACTTGTATATTCAAATAAAGGATATGTAATTGTGGAAATTAGGTGGGGCAAAAATTACTCTTTCAGATGTACTTTAGTTTAATGCAATGCAGTAACTGACTAGAAATTGGGTGACACATAATCTTGTTGATATTCGACTTCTGTGGAGTGGAGATACAGAGCAGAAAATTTCTTCTGAAGTCAAATCTCAACTAGATTAGGTGTTAATATTAATATTTTTCATGTCACCTTCTAGCTGCGGAACCGTAGCCCTTGATGGTCCTTTTTTTTTTTGGCGGACCAAGTTCCGTAGCTACATTGTAGTGGCCTTCCAACCTGAAAATTCAAATGAAAATGATAGCATTCCGGGGCAGACTAATTGCTCCCGAACTGGAAAATCCAAATGAAAATGATAGCCTTCTTGGATGAACTAATCTTTTGGACTACCTGTGACTATGATTGGGGGGTATGCTACATTTTGTACTCTCTTTCTTTTACCCTAATTATTGTCAAATTGAAGAATTGTCATTAAAATACTGTATACAAAAAATATTAGGGAACTGTGTAGTCATACATTTGCATCCATAAAAATCGTTCAGTATGTTGAAAATTGGAGTAATTCACAAAATCGATTTTATCTTTAGTGATTTTCAGGTAATTATTATTTCCGGAAGTGATACATGGATGATAACAGTCGGAGTCAATATACGGACCAAAAAATTAATGTTATCCGAATAATCACCAGTCTAAAATGTTGCTGTGTTGGGAAGTGTTCTGATGACCGCAAATGTGTGAGCAAACATAAAAAAAAAATGCCACTATAAAAATCCAATCCAACATGTTATAGCCATGATATAGCTAAATACGCTGTTAACCCATTTATAGGTGAGGGTTGGTATTTTACTCACATGCGGAAATCACATGCATGACGGCATCATTTCACTAAGAGGGAAATAAAACCGGTTTAGCCCCGCCACTTTTTATAGTGAAGTGCCTGTATCAAGCCAAGAATGTTAGCGNGGAGGGGGGGGGGAGTGCGCACTTAAAAAAATCTTTGGGGTATTTCATGTGAAAAATCGATTTTACGATTTTACGCCAAAAAAAAAATCATATTTTTTCCAATTTTAGGGGGGAGGGGGGCGCCGGGTGCGCCTCCCCCTGGATCCGCCCCTGGTTCAAACACTTATGTCTTAGGGTTATTGATTTTGCCTCTTTCTAGGCTTTGATATATGATTTTGGAAATGTTCTAACAGTGCGGTATTTCTTGTTTTCCTTTTTTAGTTCACCTGGACAAAAGGTCCAGGTGAATATTGCCATCACTTGGCGTCCGTCGTCTGTCGTCTGTAAACTTATCACATTTCAAGCTTCTTCTCCGAAACCACTGGGCCAATTGGAACCAAACTTAGCAGGAATGTTCTTTGGATGGTCCTCTACAAAGTTTCTGTTTTTCGTTCCAGTCAGATATTAAACATGGCTGCCAGGGACAATACTATGCTCTGATTGGCTGAAATTTCAAAGATCTTCTCTGAAACTAATGAACTGACTGAACTCAAAATGTGAATGAATGATCATTGGAATGTCCTTTACCAAGTTTCTGTTTTTTATGCCGATCGGAAATCCAAGATGGCCGCCACCGCAGGACATAGATTAACATTGGACCCTATGGGAAAATGTTCAAATGCCTTCTTCTCAGAAACTACAAATATGATTAAAGCCAAACTGTACATGAATGTTCATTGGATGGTTCTCTACAAACTGTAGGTTTTTTGTTCCGATATGAAATTCAAAATGGCGGCTACGACAGGACTTAGTTTAACATTGAACCCTATGGGAAAAATGTTTCAAAACGCTTTTTCTCTGAAACCACTTGGACAATTAAAACCAAACTGCCCAGGAATGATCATTGGAAGGTCTTCTACAAAATTCTGTTTTTTATGCCGATCGGAAATCCAAGATGGACGCCACCATAGGACATAGATTAACATTGGACCCTATGGGAAAATGTTCAAATACCTTCTTCTCAGAAACTACAAATATGATTAAAGCTAAACTGTACATGGATGTTCATTGGATGGTTCTCTACAAACTTTAGGTTTTTTGTTACGATATGAAATTCAAAATGGCGGCTACGGCAGGACTTAGTTTAACATTGGACCCTATGGAAAAAATGTTTCAATACGCTTCTTCTCTGAAACCACTAGGACAATTGAAACCAAACTGCCCAGGAATGATCATTGGAAGGTCCTCTACCAAGTATCTGTTTTAATGCCGATCGGAAATCCAATATGGCTGCCACTGCAGGACATAGATTAACATTGAACCCTATTGGAAAATGTTCAAATGCTTTCTTCACAGAAACTACAATTATGATTAAAGCCAAACTGTACATGCATGTTCATTGGATAGTCCTCTACAAACTGTAGGTTTCTTGTTCCGATATAAATTGGAAGATGGCGGCTACAGCAGGACTTAGTTTAACATTGGACCCTATGGGAAAAGTGTCTCAAAACGCTTTCTCTCTGAAACCACTTGGACAATTGAAACCAAACTTCCCAGGAATAATCATTTGAATGTCCTCTAAAAAGTTTGGGTCTTTATGCCGATCCGAAATTCAAGATGGCTGCCACCACAGGTCATAGTATTAACACGGGACCATATGGGGAAAATACAGAAATATGTTCTTCTCTGAAGCTATTGCACTGATTGAACCTAAACTGTGCATCAATCATTGGAAGGTCCTTTACAAACTTTGTGTTTTTTTATGTTGATCGGAATTCCAAGATGACTACCATTGCAGGACATAGTTTTTACATAGGACCAATTGGTTCTTTTTATAACCAGGTGAACGATACAGGCTCTTGAGAGCCTCTGGTTTATTATAACAATCACTGATTCATATTACCATGCTGTCAGCTTTTAGTAAACTCTGTCACCTTAGTACAGTCGCATGTATATAGCATATTATAATGTTGAGCATAATCGTTACAAGGACATTTATTTGACAGGTTCATCCAAATACTTTCAGAGCCATTTATGCAGTAAATATTACTCTAAAGTCAGTATTTTTCATATTAGTGAGCTCACTTTCGTTATTTAAGTTATCCGACCACTTGAAATATTTAATCTTACTCAAAATGTTCGCACCAATGTCAACTAAGCGAACAACCACATCTCTCTTATGGTCATTGAACAAACAAACAAACAAAACAAAAAACACAAACAAAACAAAAAAACACAAACAAAAACACCAAGAAAAGTTGACAAGGTGGATTGGGACAGACACAGAAATCTAGCCTTAATAAATCGGTTAACAGGACCCCTCTTGATAATTTTATCTCTAACAGCAATTCAAATATAAACAAACAAAAACCTTGAATGATTCGCTTCCACTCAAACGTTGGCATGAATCGTCTAAGAACAGCATTGCCACTTTTTCAATTTAAAAGGCGAGATTCCACACGATCAACATTAAAAATATTGTTCCACTCTTCAAGAAAAGGGATAGTCATTTAGCGGTAACCATCCAGACTTTGCTCTTACTCCTTACAGTTGCGTATAGTCTTTTGGTTTGACTCGATCGGGAACAACCCACGACCTAGCGCTCTCGAGGAGAGCATGATAACTATTACATCACATATGTGGGTGTATCAGAAGTAATTAATAAGAATTTTAAATAAAATCTTTTTGTCAGTTTATTTGATTTGATTTTTGACATAAATAGAAATTTTATTTACTCTGGATTCACTATAGGTACATTCCATTAATCCGTTTTATATACATTATTCACGTTTTTCCCAAAGGTTTTTGTTCTACCAGTTTTCCACACACATAAATCAAATGTGGGAGAAACGTGAAATTGGGTTATCTCTGTCTTTCGTGTTACTGAAATAAGAACTTGAATCAGTAAATTTATATTTTAATTCATTTTGAACACCTATTCTAATTGCTGTTTTTATACCCTCGCCAACGAAGATGCGAGGGGATATAGTAACGCTACCGTCCTTCCGTAACATCCTTGTGAACACTCTAGAATCAACATCCGTCAATAGATTTTGACCAAACTTGGTACATACTTGAGAATCTGGAACCCTATTGATTTTCAATGTCATAGGTCAAATGTCAAGGTTACCGGGCCAAATTTGCAGGCGAGGGGATAAGCCACGCTTTGCGTTGCTTTTATTTGCATTGTTTTTGTTTTCTTGTGGGAATTCGCGTTGTTCGATGTGCAGTTAATTTTGGTTTTGTTTTTTATGTTGCGAGTTTGACTAGATTGCAAGTTTCTGTACGGCACCTGTTTATCCCACGACTTCCATGTTTTACATTATCTATAAATGACAGTCTAAGAGTGTCTGTGATCTCGATTTGCATCCTTTTATTGACAACTCATGTAGACATAAAAACACTTTCAATATCTTTGCAGGACACGTGGGGATATATTACTTGCTTGAATTACAAATGAAACATCCCCGATGAGATTATGTTTATGTTATATTGTAGATGACTGTATATATACCACTATATTGTAGATGACTGTATATATACCACTATATTGTAGATGACTGTATATATACCACTATATTGTAGATGACTGTATATATACCACTATATTGTAGATGACTGTATATATACCACTTATGTCCATTGATCTTATACTATATTACATGTAATTCATCCAATGGCGTTCAATTTACATAATTAGAAAATAAGTCAAATGAGAGTGAAATATAACACTTTCCTATTTTTTTCTAAGAACTTGTTTCATTTCTCATGTTTTTTACTTTTATTGTCATAGTCTTGCATTTTGGTTGGATTATGGTGTTTAACGCCACATTCAACAATATTTCAGTTATATTGTGGCGGTCATTTTTATTGGTGGAGGAAACCGGTGAAAACCACCAACCTGCCGCAAGGCACTGACAATCTTCGAGTACACCTCGCCTGAGCGGGATTCGAACTCACAATGTTAGTGGTAATAGGCACTAATTGCATATGTACATGTAGTTGTAAATCCAATTACCATACGATCACGACAACGACGGCTCCTAAGACAAATTAGAATTATATGACACCCACAATACATACAAATCTTAGGTTAATCATTTTCTCGTCAAATATGGCGGCCGAATTTCGAATAATCCACAAACTTTTCAACGAATTTCTGAACTTGTTTTACGAGTGATGCTTTCCATTGTCTAATCTGGAAAAGATGGTTTAAACTTTCTTACAAATTTCAGAAAGAAATATGACTTGTATGCGTTTATATATTTGTGTTTTTGCATTGGATAAAAAAAGATCAATATGACTAACATTAACTGATCATCATACTGAATATAACTCAAGATAGGATGTAAACATGGAATCGTAATACACATTCTAAACACAACCGTCGTCAATTGAGAGACAACGCGAACGTTTGGACATGGGCGTCGTCTTACTTAGAAACAACATCATACACGTGAATCACAGTAGACGTTAAATTGTCCTCAACTACCCAATCTTGCCAGTGCATAAGGTTATGTGTCTATACAGAATGTCCACGGGACCCTTGCCACAAACGTTAATATTTTCGAGGTCAATGGTATTTCATAATTTTGTCACTTTTATTGGCTTTATACATGGTACCATCGAAACTAATAAAAATCACAACTTTTACTCGTTAAGAAATACACAAGACAGACACTTGTTTTGAAACAAATCCAATACCCACAATATGTATACCATCACAAATATTTTTCCCGACACACGTTGTAGAACTACATTTTAAAACAAGTACATGGCTGAAGACTACACGATACTATCGTGACTATCATTTTCAATATTGTCTGTTCTTGTGGATTAAAAAGACGATAAAAACGTTTTAAGCGAGCACATGAATTATATGGGTGTCTATTATTTTCAATGACACTATATGCTAACTCGTATGAAACATGATCTTGACGTTCCCGTCTGTTCAATGATATTTGTCAGTTGTAATACAGTACACGTATGACATGTAATTTTTTTGGTCCGTAACAATTTTGCATGCGTTTCTGGTATTGACCGGGAAATTGCTGATGCTTTACGGGAACGATACCATGGACAATTTGATTGTGTTGATGTCTTTTTTGTTTATTTGTTTCTTTGTTGGTTTCGCTCGAGGTTGACCCGAGAGTTTATCATGTTTGGTGATTTCTTGGGGAGGGTTGGAAACTAAATGTAGTGTTCCCTCTCTTGTTTTTTTTCTTCAAAATACCACATATACAACCACATACAAGTAGACAATTTTAAAATATGTTTATGTATGGTTATCTATAAATAGACAGAGTGGAGCGTATTGTATGGATGTATTATTGCCTGTTCTAAAGTGTTTAAAGTGTGGCGTCAATAATAAAATGACCCCAATATTGTTGACCAGGACTGGGTTGCACAAAGGTCAATTAAATTTAAGTCTCAATTAAACCTTAAGTGTAAATTAATTCTATGTACATTTCATGTAAATTTAAGTGTCAATTAAGTTTTAATTGACATTTAAATTTAAGTACGGTTTGTGCAACACAGTCCTGTATTCATAAGCAAGTAGTATATTACGTGACAAAAATAATTACTAGTATACAAATTATGCAAAACCTATTGTTATTTTGGCATTAATGTAGAAATGAAGTTATTACTAATTCTTTTGAAAGTAAGCGAACAGTTGTGTTTGTTTTTGCCAACACAAAAATTAGGAGGATGTTTTTCGAGACAAACACCTATATGTAAAAGCGATGTGAATATCAACAGAACACATTCGCGACAATATCATGTGTGTTGCTTTAGCTCACCCACATTCGTTCTATGTGAGCCATTGAAATACAAGTTTTTTGTAATGTGTCGTAATGAGTGAGTGGTTGTTCTTTAACGTCAAATAAGCAACGTTTCAACTATATATCATCATGCGAAAACAAGTTCATGTAAATTTGTTATGAAATGTTGATGAAATCTGTTTTGTACTAGACCAACCAGCTGCTAAAACTGAAATAACAGTACAGAAATAGACATGTCATTCCATCCGGTGTGTTTTCTCCTTTATGCTGCGTGCTTATCAGAAGAGAATCAAATGCCAATTTACAGTTTTTGCTTTAGCCCGACTGGGGATCGGACGCACGATCTATATCGCACTCGAGACGAACATACATACCATTGTAGTACATAAGTCATCTTAGCAATATCTGTGTCTCTTTTTGACAAATATGTGTTTGGTTATCATTCTTTCCTTGTCTGCTATAATTTATCAAATTTTCATACTATCAAAAACTGACCGCCTTCAACAAGTTGAAGATTATGTTAGAGGTTGTACACGACAATTGAAAAATGTTAAAATCATTTTACAGGTTTCATAAATTAGTATTTAATAGAAAATAAACAGCAGCTTTGAATGCTTCGACCGAGCGATTCATAACTATGGAGTGTGACAGCTGGTCACAGTGAGATATCGTACGACGGAAAAACGATTTTTGTCTTTATTTGTCTTTGCTGAGTCTTACAAGGATGATTAATAAAAGACGAGGGTTGCATATTTAGTAATTGTATCGAAGGTGGTTTAAGTCTGTCTGTTTTAGTAATAACTACATTTTCGTTTGCTATTATAAATACATCAAGACTGCCAGTTCAAGCGTTGTAACATGTCGCCAACACTGGATGTGTTTTGCTGTCTGTTGGTGACAAACCTAGCAGCTCTATGTTGGAACATTTAAAGTTGATCGATTTGGCCTTCATTGTAAGGCTCCCATGTAGAATAAATATACTCAAGTGATGGTCTAACTAGGGATTAATAGGGTTGTTTCTTTACGGAAGGTCGAACTGATGTGAAGGATTTGACGCAGAAAGCCAAGCGTTTTATTTACCTTCGTGCAGGCATTATTTACATGTTTTTATTTTTTTATTTTTTCCGATTGTTAGACCAACATATTTGGCTTGTTCTAGTGACTAAAATGAATGACCATAGAGGATGTAGTCGATTTTGATCGGATTTTTATTTCGAGGGAAAGACACTTTTTATACGTTACATTTGTCTGGATGTTCAAAAACCTTTTCCCATTTTCCTTCCCATATTGCAAGTTTATCGAAATCTTGTGGGAAATATTGTGCATATTTAGTGGATTTTATAGGCATGTATGCAATGTTGTCATCTGCCAGTAGTTATATAGTGGGGCTTAGACCTACTGGAATATCGTTTATATAATACAGAAATAGACTAGGACTTAAGTCTGACTTTTGGGACACTCCAGATTCAACGAGGGCATGGGTTTATATTGCACCTTCAATTATCATAGCTTGTGTCATGTTTATTAAAAAGCTTTTAATCCAGGAATTCACTTTACCCTTAATTCCGTGGTTGTTTAAATTATGCAGAAGTAGAGAGTGGCTAACATTATTAAATGTCTTAGAAAAGTCCATCATTAAACTGACTGACTGACTTTTATTACACTCTGACAGTATACACTGTTACAAGAGGCGGACAATAAAATACACAATACATGATGACGAACTGAATGAATGAAACACATTTACATAAATAGACTGAATAAATGAAACATATTTACATACATTGTAATTATTACACATGAGAATAAAAGTACAATTGACCTCTATACAGGTAACTTTTAGGTAGCATGTCTGGATTATCTTATACACAAACTCCAGGGTAAGTGACGAAATCTATTGCTATTATTATTTTTTTTTTTGTTGTTTCATAAGTAATTTGAGACTTTCTTGAGAAAAATTGCCAGATTATTTAATACTTTAACATTACAAAATGAAAGTAAACCACTTAACTTATTTTCACTAGGGTTTCTGACAAAGTAACTTGGGATGTACTCTAATCTAAGCTGAACAATTTCTACTTTTTGGCAAGTACAAATATAATGGAATTCATTTCCTATCTCCTTCAAGTTACATATGTTGCAGAAACGCTCATGTTTTGGAATGTTATTCCATCGACCAGTTTCGATTGGAAATTTTAAATTTGAACAGCGTATTTTGCAAATATATACTCTTTTATCAGTTCTTAATCTGAGTAAGTAATTTTCTAAACAAAATTCTGTCTTAAACATAGAATACAATTCACCCCTGGACGCCTGTTCGATATAGCTGTGCCATTTCTGGATAAATTGGTCACTTAATATTTGCTTAACAGTGAATTTAATGTCATTAGTATGTAAAATGCATTGATTATTCCAAACATAACTCAACCCTGTATCATCTAATAACGATTTTACATATGTAATCCATTTTGAATTGATAGCTCTAGAATGATGCATAGAATACAACAGTTGATACATATTACTGCATAACTTATCTTCATACTGAAGTAATTTTACCCACAAATTTAAGATTCTTAATTTGATCTTTATCTCTAGTGGATAGCGGCCAGTTTCACCATAAATGTATATCTGTGTTTACCATCATCTGGGTTTTTAGAGACATAATTGATAAATTCTAAAAATTGGGTTTCGCATGATCTGAATTTACGAAACCCATGTGGAAGAGGGTAGGGAATGTTATGTGTACCCGCATGTGTCATAATACTACTATCAACAGTGTACTCTAGTAGTTTGCAGCAAATGTAGTTAAGAGAAATCGGCCTGTAATTTGAATAATTGTAATTACGGCCTTTTTCATATTTTGGCACAACATGCACTGCTTTCCGATCATTGCTCAAATATTTTGTGATTTAGGAAGTTAGAATAGTGGAAATTTCATTTGTAAGTTCTTAAGTTAGATTTAATATAATCTGGTAATAAACAAGCATACAATGTTTGAAGGAATTTATTTCTAATGTGAAGGAGCTATACATACAAACTTTCAGGTGACATATACTAAGTCGAAAAGAGCAATAACTCCTTCAAAAGTGGTACGACCTAACTGTCATAACGATATGCGATTCTCCATAATGGTAATAAGCAAGAATTAAAAGTTTCAGGAAATTCCCTCTTTAAAGTGTAAGAGGAGTTGCGTGTACAAGTTTTTGTAACGGACGGACGGACTGGAAGAAAACAATATGTTTCCCCAAGCAGAGAGAGACAATGAACAAACACGTTCAGTCCCTGTTAAGTTGCTTCAGATAATCAGAGGTGCCAATTTACCTCACTCCTATCTCCTTGTAAAATCATGAGCATACTGTTTTTGATTATGTCTGAGGCATGCATTAGGGAATTTTATTTTACCCTGTAATGACTCTAAACATTCCATGAGTTATTTCACTGTAATGTAGTGTGATACATCCAATAATTCATCACACGCGAGGCATCAATTAATGGGATCAAATATTTATCTAACAATCTGTACTTTCGATGATTACGAAAATTGTCAGACTATCAAGACAAGATCTCCTTTTTACGATAGAATTAATTGAATATTTTGGCATTTCAGAAGCACTTTTCTTAGGGGTAATCTCAAAACTTATCATACAATTTTTGTAAGATATTTTTCTAATAAAGTTGTCCTGTGAGTTTATTTCCCTTTCGTTCTGACTGGGAGTTATGAAGAACAATATCACAAATATTCCTTCCAATATACGATTACGAGGGCGGATTTTCGTGTACAATTAATTAAGTACTAGTATATATAAATACTAGGACTGTATATATATGTACACGTTTTACAGACCATAGACCATGTTGATTGAGCCAAGGCAGATACATAACATCATCATAAAGAGGAAAATACATGTATATCGATGACGTTATTTAACACCAAATAAGATTAATCAAGTGTTTATTGCTAGCTCCTATACGACATTTTACATTTAATTTTGAAATATAAAAATTTATGATTTCCCCAATTTTTCGAGATAGGTTTTAACCTGGATAATTTAACAATCAAGATGGGTAGATTTTAATAATGTACGCGTTATCATGTCACAACTTATTTTTTTGTTAATGAATACAGAAAACGGTAATTGCCTAATTTGTGCAAGATCTGATTCGCTTATGGATAAAAAGCAAAATTAAATGGGAAATAACAAGAAAAAGAGGAATCGAGACAGTGAAGATTCCGGTTCAGGTTTGACGCCCCCCAGCAAAACTACAGTAAACATGGCCGCCTCACAACAACAACAACAAACATTCTCACAGTTATTAAATCAAACTCATGAGTCCTACTTGAGCCCTCATGCATCATTTAATGGGTCGCCAAACCAATTCCAGTCAAATAACACGACATATCCTGTAAACCCAGCTCCAAATGTCATGCACCCACAGATCTTCCAACCTCAACATATTCCCATCTGTCACAGTACGCCAGCGCCCGTATCAAGCCCTCCTTTCGCCACGCAATGCAATATACAACCGCCATTCCCTATACCTTCAGAATCTACAAACATTCTTCAGACTTTATGCTCAAACATAGACATGATGAACCGCAGGTTTGATGGTATAGAATCTTTCATGAAAGAAAAACTTTCAAAGCTGGACCTCATTGATAAATTGGGTGAAAAGTTTGATAAATTCGAGAAACAATTAATAGGTATGCGTAACGAAATAGATGAAATCAGAGATATCCAAAAATTCCAGGATGAAATTCTTGAGAAAGAAGAGGGTCACCACCACGAAGTGGCAGATCGAATGGCAAAATTAGAAAATATTAACTACGACTTGGAAAACGAAAATTGTGAGCTAAGAGAAAATTTTCTAGAACTAAAAATCCACTCAATGAAGTACAACCTTATATTCAGTGGTATCCAACAAACTGACCACGAAAACGAAATTACTGAAGCTGTATTAAAACATTTCTTCCATACGGAAATTGATGTAGAAAATGTTGGGGACATTGAGTTTCATAATGTCCACCGTTTGCGAAACAGAACTGATGGGAAACCCCGCAGTATTATTGCTAAATTTGCAAAATATAGCGATCACGAGCGAGTGAGGAAGTCGGCATACAAACTGAAAGAGAAACCAAACTTCATAATTTCGCATCAATATCCGGCCGAAATAGCGGAAAGGAGGAAAAGGTTATTTCCTAAACTTAAAGAATTTCAGAGAATGGGTAAACGTGCTACTATAGTATATGACAAACTGATTGTTGA
>MJUT01038076.1:310662-334353 GCA_002080005.1 Gigantidas platifrons
CTAGTGAAATGATAAATTCCTCACGAGGACAGTTTTATTCTAACTTCAAAACAGATTTTTCTTTTGAAAATTATTTAACTAGACTCTCTGAAAACAATAGAATATGGATAACAAAACTGCGCACATGTAATCTAAAAATTCCAATGGAAATGGGACGATGGAAAAATATCCCAAGAGAAAATCGTTCATGTCATTTATGTAATGAAGAAATTGGGAATGAATTTCATTACCTATTTGTTTGTAATTTCCCATATTTATTAAATTTAAGAAAAAAACTTATTCCAAATTACTACACAACATACCCAAGTGACTTAAAATTCAAAGGACTTTTATCTTATTGTAATACAAATCTATATATCAAAATATCATGTTTTATAAGGAAACTTGTTAGCATCTTATAAAATTGTATCTATTTATTTATTTATTTATTCACTATTTCAATCAAAATAATCATGTATTGTAGCTATCATGTATTGTATTAACTATGTATTGTATTTACTATAAGTTATATCTGTTATCTGTTCATTCCATCATTTATGTAAAATTTGTTTTATATGTTGACCTCATGTAACACATATATTGTGTCTGAGCGTTATCCAATAAAATCTTAAAATCTTAAATCTTATTCTAGTTATAACTGTGCAGTTAGTTTGAAATTACAACAAGTTTTATAAAGCCATTGAAATCACCATTTAATTTTTTTATGTTAAACTTTGATTTTAAATCACATATATCAAACATACGCAGACATAAATAATAATGAACGCTGTTTTTTCAGTATGGGACTTTAGGCCGTTTAAGATAGGGTGGTGTCCTGGAAGGAGTGAGAAAGCGAGACCCAGTGCCAAAGCGGTATCTGGTATTTTAAAGCACTTTTTGTGTCTTAAAGGACCTCTCAGTGCTAAAAGGTCATATATTTTGCTTCTTAATTTCAAATGAATGAAATAATTTGCACAGAGCCAGATATGGAATTCTTTACCATGAAACATTAAAAGCTATTTCTATGTTTCTGGTATACCAAAATCACTTCACCTACAGGTACAGACAGACAAACCTGGGGAGTTAAAACAGAGGAAATCGCATAAACTCGGAGAGATATCGGATACATCAGCAGTAAGCAACTCCTGCCATATATATATCACACGTCATACGATTCTATATGAAGTGTAACGACCAGGGGCTGATGATCTTAATAGTTATAACTGTACACCTTGTAGTATCCACAGGGAGAACAACAACAGAAGCGACATTTCTGTTCATTAGAGAGTGGAATTTCCTCTAGCATACAACACGTACATAAATACAAAAAATTATGTTTTTAACACACATGAATTTGTATACTGCGTGTCGACTATTATCATATTGTCGAGAAATATAAAGGTTATTTGTACTCTCTGCAAAACAGGAAGGAAGCTCGCTAGAGACTGACTTTTAACTTGATAACAGTTGGTGCCTATTACTATCTGGGAGATATTGGGTGGATGTATACGAGACACCTTTCCCAAGACATACTCTTCGGTATCTTCTGGAAGGTCTTCAGGAACTCGCTACAGTTGCGGATACAACGTCCTCGGGCGATAAGATGGTTTTCAACAGTTTCAGTTGATTAAAAACTTTGTATATATTAGTCTATAATTGTTGAATCAGGACTCTCACAAGTCGGAAATATGAGTTCGAGTTTGCTTCCTTCCATCGATAAATTTTATTCATAACTTCTTAAACTGATACATAAAAAAGTCCACCCTATGGTCAAAAGGTTGTGATTTCAATGAAGATTGGTGAATATGGAAGGGAACTACGTAAAAAAGGCCAGGGAATAAAAATAAGCAAATATTTTGTTATTGTTTGAGTAGTGTTAGCCCATCCCGCGCCACGTCCCATCATGTGTGTTTAAAATAAATGAAAATGTGTTTTCCTCTAAGACAAGAAATAAAATCTCCATTGTATAATACGGTAGCTAAGCTGACAGTTGTGTGTATTCTCCATTCTAATCCCAGTAATTATATATAGTTAAGAAATATAAGAACATACATTAAAATGTGCATAACCTTTGTCCAGAATATTAATGATAGCTATCAACTTGACCTTTCCTTTTAGAATACTCGCGATCTTATCTAAAGAGATAGTCGTCCTGTAATATATTTACCTTGATAAGATTTAAAAACTGTTTCATTTTTCATTTTTTTGTGTCCTAACTTTAAAGTAATAAGATACGTTATAAAGAAAATAGTTTGGGGTTGACATTTGAATTAACTATATATTAGAACTACCAAATAATAGCGATTTGGTTACCAATGAGTTAAACTGGAGGTTTAAATGTTAGTGAGTTACGAGAGTTTCAGAAAATAGATAAATACGTGTCACTGTATATATTTATCACGAAATCTGCATGTGTAAAATGATTATTTTAAGTACATTAGTAATAAAACGAGTTATGTAATAAAACATTCTACTATTAATTTGCGTCTGGTATCATTTTGAAATAAAAATCGATAAACATTCGTTTTGTCATTGGTTAGAAATATTCATTCCTTATGTTAATTAAGCAGAACAAAAATGCAATCAAGCATAACATTTAAAAAAAAAATAGCATTATTAAATCATGAAAAGTAGCGATACTGTCATAAATTAATTTTACCGATAACAACCGCCAAAAGGCGATTAAGTTGTGCACAATGGCAAGATCGATCTCGGGGACACGGACACAATAGAAGATTGTTACTAGCGTTAGAATTACTCGTTCACACTCACACACACACTTGTCTAAATTTATCCCATCTGCAGTCGTATTCGCTTCACTGAGACATCATATTCGCTCAAGGATGGCCGCTGGATTTTATGGAAGAACTTTCGTGGTGGTTTTTATTGAACTTGTTCTAGTTATTTTAACACAATGTTGTGTAAAAATTACAACTGTAGAACCTTATCCGGAGGAAATGGTAGCTCGTTCAGATTATGTATTACATGGGATAGTTAAAGAGAAAATTAAACCGGACCCTCGGACCCCTGCTATTCAAACCTCGTATGGAGTAAGATTTCAAGTAAAATGTATTTACAAAGGAGATTCTAGAAGTGAACAACTTAAAAATGAAATAATAACTATTGCTGGTGCAGGTTAGTATAACTAATTATTGAATTAACAAAAATTATCATAATTAATTTAATTACCACATATCTCAACTATTGTGATTCATTACAATCACGTTTATATATTTATTTTTTCTCTCTCTTTTATTTGACAAAGAGTGACTTTAGATTCATGTTATTTTGTGAATACAGTGTATGTATATCAACTGATAATTAATTTACTAGCACATATGACCAGTCATTTATGAAATTGGATACATGTATAAAGACATTACTTTTGACACATGTGAATTATGAGGCCTATTATGCCGTTGTGACATGCATTTTTGACTTATTATCTGATCAGTCACTTTAAATTTGATAAATATGGTCATTGAAAAATTGGACAACGGGCTATTTGTACAAATACAAGAAAATAAAAAAAAATTCAACAACATTTGCTTTGTGTGGGAAATGACAATTTTATAATCAAGCTTTAGCGACAGATGTCCTCCGAAAATCAATAAATCGCTTTCCTCTTGAAATTATTTAACCAACCGAAAACCTGGAAAACACAATGTAATGTTACATAAAATTGCTTGTCGCCGAAGTTATTATGTGCCGTTTTTGAACTTAGTCTGCCCTTTATCATTTGCATGAAAAGTATTTCTTTCCATGAATATATTACTGTTTGTTCCATAGCTAAATAGCGGATATAGGCAATTTTCGATAGATTACCGTTGGACAATTGGAACGACAATTTAACAACAATCAAACAAATAAAGCTGTACAACTTACTAAAATGGGTAATAAATCTGATATATAAATATGTAATGTATATTATGTCTAGAGAGGGATGAGGAATTTTAGTATCTATATGCTGTCAATAGCAACAAATCAATAACATTATTTATGATCTTCTATAACGTTAGTTATATTATTTGAAAGACGCCCGGCCTTGATCAATAATGTAATATTCAGTTTGCAGCTTGTCCCGTGTGGATGATATCAGTGAAGCATGTTGGCGTATAATAGCGTCCTAAGTGCTGATGTTGCATACATATTGCACTTTATTACAATATTTTGTCGTCATAGAAACGAAATATTCATCATCTTCTTGTAATGACTATGATGGAAAATGAAACAAATTTTTGGAATGCTCACAAAACTTCTAGTTATTGTACATGCATCTATTCATCATCGGTGTACATTTCTTTCACCCTTCGAGAGATCAATTCATTGATCAACATACTATTCCGTAGAGGATGACAGCTAGGATTAAAACTTCATCAATTACAAATACCTTTAACAAAAAAGGGGGTAACACCCGAATGGCATGCCATGTGGCTTATTCTTTCATCCTTCGAGATCGAGAGATCAATTCATTGATCAACATACTAGTTCATAGAGGATAAGAGCTTAGGTTAAAACTTCATCAATTACAAATACATGTTTGTACCTTAAAAAAAAAGAGGGGGGGGGGTAACATCCGAATGGCATGCCATGTAACTTATTCTTTCATCCATCGAGATTGAGAGATCAATTCATTGATCAACATACTATTCCGTAGAGGGTGACAGCTAAGGCTAAAACTTCGTCAATTACAAATACATTAAAAAAAAAGGGGGGGAAACACCCGCATGGCATGCCATGTGACTTATTCTTTCATCCATCGAGAGATCATTCCATTGATCAACATATATTCCGTAGAGGATGCCAGCTAAGGTTAAAACTTCATCAATTACCAGTACCTTAAAAGGGGAGGGGGTTAACAACCCAATGTCATGCCATGTGACTTATTCTTATTCTTTCATCCATCGAGAGATCAAGTCATTGATCAACATACTATTTCATAGAGGATGACAGATATCATAAGGTTAAAACTTCATCAATTACAATTACCTTAAAAAAAGAGGGGGAAGGGGTAACAACCGAATGTCATGTCATGTGACCTATCTTTAAAAAAAAGGGGGGGGGAGGATAAAAACAGAATGTCATGTCTTGTGACTGATCTTTATGCCATGTGACTTATTTATAAATAAAATAAAAAAACAATTTCGAATGATGAAGATGGTATGAAGGAAAAGTCCATGCATGATTGAATTCATTACAACAACTGACATCAATCATATTCATAGTGAAATATGGATTGTCTAATTTATGTCTGTCTCAAATAAAACCCCATTGAAAAACAATACTTCGGACCAGAGCAGCGATGGGGCCTTAATTTAATAAATCTTGAAAAGTGGGATTTCTTTTTATTAAAGAAACAAATAAATCTTGAAAAGTGGGGACATTTACATTTTTCGGTCAAAAGCGGACTTGACATATTTTTTGAGAAAAATATATTTTGTTCAAAACGACTCTGGAAATAAGTCCTCTGTGTAATATTTTTTGTTTGTTTTATCCAATGCACATTTCAAATAATTAATTTTTCATAATTTTAAACGTTTGTGAAATTAGAGCTGGTTTCCTCAATTGTAATTCAGTTATAGTTGTTAAATGCGGAATGTGAAAGGTCAGAGATGGGCTATCAAGCTGACGTGAAATATGACTAAACCATCCTTGTATCATTTGATTACTACGGACGCAGGACAACGCCCTTGTGGTAACGTTAACACATTGATACAATACACATTGCAGTTTTGCCAGTTATTGTCCACAGATAACAATGTTAACCAGAACAATATCAATTTTTCCTATGTTATGATAAGAAATGGTATTAGTTGAATGAGAAACAGATGCACATCGACATTGCAAGTATTATGTTCAGGACATGAACGATATTCTCCCATACCACAAATAACACAGAGTAGCATAATATAGTATAAAACTTCTGAAAGATGTGCTACTAAAAGATGGAGATAATCTTATTCCCATCTGCAACTGACAAAATATTGTCTAATAATGTGTAGAATTGCATTTGATGAAATTGCCTCTGTCAGGAAAATCGTGTGCGTTTTTCCTTTTTTCCCCCTCTAACATGTGAAAGAGCTTTATGCTCTTTCTCTTTTATGAATAGAACCCATTGATCACAGGGCAAATCACACCGTTCAAGTGTTAGTGTAACCTAAATACCTTAATTGAAATATTTATTATTGACTGAATGTATGTCTCCTGTTGTTGTTTATTGTATGAAATCATATCATATATCATATATTGTCACTTCATTGTTAAAATTGTGTAGTATTTTGTATGTATCTATCACGTCTAATATGTGTTATTTCCAATAAAATAATTTGATTTCAACTTAACAAGGGAGGCTAAGTCCCCCCCCCCTCAAACCAGATTTTTTTCCTGCACGAACCAAATCAGATTTTTTAATATCTAAAATCGATAATTTTTTCTCTCAAATTTTACAAGTCAGGTTATTGATTTCTTGCATCTTTCGTGACATTTTATTTTTTTCTATAACATTTGGGCAAGAGGAAATAATAATATTAAAAAAAAAGAAGCATATTCCTAAAAGTTTAATGGTAGCCCCCTTATTAATGCAACCAGATACATCAAACTGAATAAATTTGGTCAAAATCGGGCGAAAGTAAGAAGTATGTAAAGGATTGGGTCTGGTCTGTTTTTTTTTTTTTTTTTTTTTTTTTTTTTTTTTTTTTTTTTTTTTTTTTTTTTTTTTTTTTTGTGATTTCTTATTCAATATCAATTTCGGTAATTACCTTATTTGAATAATTGTATTCAAGTTTATGTTACCGTAAGGGTTCATTTACTATCTCCCAATCGATAACTGCACGACACATGGGACGTACAGTGTAACAAAAACATGATGTAATAGAGATGACCCGTACAAGCCTCCATATTTTTCCTCAATTGGTGAAATACGATTCTGATGAATGTTTTTGTAGAAATTTGATATGTTATATATCAGCGAGTACATAAATAGTCAAATTGTTACAGCTTTTATTGTAAATCAGAACTTTAACAATACCTGAAGTTGACAATATGGGAGACATCGGAATGTCGTCACACATTGTTGAAACGCTAACCGATCCCAAATGGTCTATTTTTGGGATATTTATTCTTTTTATTTATACTGACGTGACTAAATTTCATATGAATTATTTCAAAATTCTGTAACAGTACTTTATATATCGTTTTCTGTCTGGCTTTAGGTTTGGTTATGGTGTTTAGCGCCACTTTCTCTCTGGTTTTAATTTTTTTTTTATTGTTCGCAAGTCTTAGTATTTCAATATAATTCAGCTGTTAAAAGAAAGTCTCATTCAAGTTGACATTTCAATATCAACCAATCCCATGGCCTTGGAATTAAAAAACAACAACTTGTATTTACAGTTCATAAAATATGCATTCTTTGCACACTAGTGCAAGGAGAGATTGTTTATATCATGACTTTTAAATAATTACATAATAATTTATAATCGACATGCATACGTGATCAAATCAGATTGAATTTCTGTGCACTTATTACAGAGCTTGTCAGTTGCAATGTGTTTGAAGCCCATTATTTGATCTAATTGTCGCTAAATAATTATGTATTTAATTTACTCGCTAGGTGAAAAACTTCCATATTTTATTGGTATAAAGGATGTGCACCTGGGACTTCCTGGTGACCCTCTCTATTCACACATTTTAAAATTTTCAGAACGATATATATATACCGATTAAATGTATTTATACTGCAATTGTTCTATTTTAGCAGTCAAAATGCGTTGACAGTATATTTACAAGTGATAAACGGTCACTGACCGGTTATAACATTTAGAAATCAGTTGGGGCCTCTTGGGGGTAACAAACTTTTAAAATAATTAGAATATTGGTAGTAATATCCATTAATGTCACTAATGATTGCAGTATAAAGACAATAACAGTGCATTGACTTAACATAAAATTCGATATACGTATTCGGCACGAATAGGGGAAAATGCTCGAGAAACCCTCGCATTTTCCTCGATTCCAAGCCTCATCCGTATATCGATTTTATGTCAAGTCAATGCACTGACCTATTATTGTCTATTTTTCCAATACAATTTCGTAGAAATAGAGACCTGTTGATATATTTTTGTAATGAAATAGACATACAATGTACATGTATTCTCATATTTTCTATAAACATCAACATGGTCAAGAGTAATTTAGCTTTTCCTCTGCATTTTGGTCGAACAGTTGATATTTTTATAGTGCTAGTTCACTGAAGCAACAGTCAACTGATCTGTCACAACTAGAGTCTTTATTCTTACTCTTCAGCACTGTCTTTGATTTGACCTGACTCGGTATTGTCGAAACCACGATCCACAGTACCCGATCACGCTAACCATTACACCACCGAGACGTTTAAGATCAAGTATGTCCAATTTGTATTATTCTGTTTAGTAATGTTTCACTGTAAACGATTGTATAATATATTGCAGGTGTAGTGGATCCATCTTGTTATACCATGAAAGTTGAAGAGAATAAGGAATACACAGTGCTTCTAAACAATGAAGGTTCTCACATTGTGCCATCCTATGGAGCCCCTGAAAAAATACAAGATGTTTACGAATTGGTTGTGATTTGTGACATGGTGCCATATCGTCCTGGAGGTGAGTATAATGTGTAATAGAAGTCTATAGATTGATATACATATTAAAGTTTGATATTTTTACGTCCATTTTGTCGGGGTGGTGGGGGCATAGACACTTCATATCAATACAATTACATTACATTCCCTTGGTGGTTCTTGGCAATATTTATTGTTTTAAGGGGCCGTAATGGTCGTGATCGTATGGTAGTTCCATTTACAACTACCTGTGCAATCAGTGCCTTTCACCACTAACGTTGTGACGAGGTGTACTCGGTACAACATTATGTGAAGAAGTTTGTCAGTGACTTGCGACAGGTCGGTGGTTATCTCCGGGTACTCCGGTTTCCTCCATCAATAAAACTGACAGCCACGATATAACTGAAATATTGTTGAAAGTGGCATTTAACACAATAAACCCAAACATGACCTCAACCATCTCTCACCTGAAGTCATTGTCATTGAACACAAAAAGACCACGACCCATGGACGATGGAACTACAGGTCCTGGCTTGAGAGTCGACGGTCAGACACAAACATGTGAAATAGTACTAATGTTTCTTTTGCTTGAAAAAAGGTTTATATTTCACGATTCAATTCAGTTATTTTTGACAATTAAGCTACAACTAAGGACAGTTTTGGGATGTTACTTATTCATACGAATTCTACAGTAGACCCTGATCATATAAAACTTAGAATTGAAGGGAAACTGTAAATGACGCACCATAATAATGTAATGTAACATACGAGATATTTAATTGTCTGTGAACCAACTAGCAAGGTATTGTTCTAGTTCTACAGGAAGACTTTAAAACTCGTAAAACTAGTATGACATTGATTAAAGAAATATATAGTTTAATGTTGTTCATCTGTTGTTATTATTTACAAAAGCATAGATGTGAAGAGTACCTCTCATCGGAGGATATTTCATATTCACATAAGATTGCGAGTGGTATTCATATACTCCGGGTACTTTCCCCACCAATAAAACTGACCGCAATGATATAGCTGAAATATTGTTGAAAGTGGCGTTAAACACCATAAACCAACCAACCTGTATTCATATAAAGTTGCAGAACCGTAGCTCTTCTTAAAGTTCTTTATTTTTACCATAGATTACGGTTAAAAAAGGGAGATCACTAAGAGCTATGGTTCCACAATTAAGAAGGATTTTGTTTCACGCTTCTTTACATCCATGCCTCTATATTGATATATTTTATAATAGATCAAATACATGCTTAAAAAACGCCACGATATAACTGAAATATTGTTTAAAGTGGCGTTAAACACCATTAAACAAACAACATGCTTAAAAAGGTGAAATAACATTTTACACTTTCTTGTACTTTATAGGCGAAAAGATTGTTGATGATGATTGTCCGATTGCTGGTTCACCACCAGACTGTGTAGAATACATATTCCCAACGGAGTCACCTAAGCTAAATACAACGATGTCACCAACAACAGCTGGTACGTCAAATAATTAGAATATGTATTACCTTGTTATTAGTATTTTAAACATGCAGTAGTTGTTAAGGCTTTAGTACTATTCTTATACATAATGTATTTGTTAGTAAATGAGTGGTACATATTAGGTCACCTGGACCAAAGGTCCATGTGAACTATTGTCATCACTTGGCGTCCGTCGTCTGTAAACTTTTCACATTTCAAGCTTCTTCTCCGAAACCACTTGGCCAATTGGAACCAAACTTAGCAGGAATGTTCCTTGGATGGTCCTCTACAAAGTTTCTGTTTTTCATTTCAGTCGGATATTCAACATGGCTGCCAGGGCCAATGATATGCTCTGATTGGCTGAAATTTCAAAGATCTTCTTCTCTGAAACTAATGAACTGACTGAACCCAAACTGTAAATCAATGATCATTGGAATGTCCTTTACCAAGTTTCTGTTTTTTTATGCCGATCGGAAATCCAAGATGGCCACCACTGCAGGACATAGATTAACATTGGACCCAATGGGAAAATGTTCAAATGCCTTCTTCTCAGAAACTACAAATATGATTAAAGCCAAACTGTACATGGATGTTCATTGGATGGTCCTCTACAAACTTTAGATTTTTTGTTCCGATATGAAATTCAAAATGGCGGTTATGGCAGGACTTAGTTTAACTTTGGACCCTATAGGGAAAAGTGTCTCAAAACGCTTCCTCTCTGAAACCACTTGGACAATTTAAACCAAACTTCCCAAGAATGATCATTGGAAAGTTCTCTACAAAATTCAGATTTTTTATGCCGATCGGAAATCCAAGATGGCCTCCACTGCAGGAAATAGATTAAAATTGGACCCTATGGGAAAATGTTCAAATGGCTTCTTCTCAGAAACTACAAATACATGTATGATTAAAGCGAAACTGTACATGAATGTTCATTGGATGGTCTGCTACATACTATAAGTTTTTTGTTCCGATATAAAATTCAAAATGGCGGCTACGGCAGGACATTGAACCCTATGGGAAACATGTTTCAAAACGCCTCTTCTCTTAAACCACTTGGACAATTGAAACCAAATTGTCCAGGAATAATCATTTGAAGGTCCTCTAAAAAGTTTGGGTTTTTTATTCCGTTCTGAAATCCAAGATGGCCGCCACCGCAGGACATAGTTTTTACATAGGACCAATTGGTTCTTTTTATAACCAGGTGAACGATACACGCTTTTGAGAGCCTCTGGTATTTATTTTATAGTTTTTGTTTTCTACTACAATACATGTGAAGATCCTGTGGGGTGTAGAACTGCAATGAAAGCCCTGTTCCTTCACTTTATTTTAATTTTCGTCTGGGTGTAATGTTGCATAAGTCTCTCATGTTCATATTTCGTGTAGTGTACAATAGTTCAAACATTCTTCTCTGCTAAAGGTGTATGCTCTTTATTTAATAGTTGTGGAAGTGTTGTGCTGATAGCAGGGCTTTATTATGACCTTTTGGGATCCCTAGGCTAATGAAAGTATACCCCCTCAGATGGAACCACCCCCTAATTCGCCCTTACCCGTCTTGAATATTTTTCTAATCCTGGTATATTTTAGCGACATTTACAATGTACATAGCTTGAAGTAGACTAATTGCAAATTCGTTAAATAAATTATAATAGGTGTCTTTTGAGGGCCTCTCAGGCTTTGGGGTCCTCAAAAGATAACTATTCTAGTTTATTTAGGTTGCAGCAAATTCTAGCCTATAGGATAACCCGGCCCTGGCTGATAGAGTGTTTAATCTTTACACTACACTATCAGTTTTTCAGTTTTAGATGTTATTATCCATGGTTTATGTAGTTCGTCCATAATTGGTCATCACACTTCTAACTACAGATGTATATCAAACTGACTTGTTTTCTTGTTGCTTGCCTCAGTGGGAACTGTGGTTGTTTTTTGTTTATCTGCGTTTGCGGTCTCATGGTATGGTGGTGTCTGACCCAGTAATCGCGGCGTTTGTGGCTTCATGGTGTGGTGTCTGACCAAGTGATTGCGGTGTTTGTTGCCTCATGGTGTGATGTCGGACCCAGTGATTGCGGTGTTTGTTGCCTCATGGTGTGGTGTCGGACGCAGTGATTGCGGTGTTTGTTGCCTCATGGTGTGGTGTCGGACCCAGTGATTGCGGTGTGTGTTGCCTCATGGTGTGGTGTCGGACCCAGTGATTGTGGTGTTTGTTGCCTCATGGTGTGGTGTCGGACCCAGTGATTGCGGTGTGTGTTGCCTCATGGTGTGATGTCGGACCCAGTGATTGCGGTGTTTGTTGCCTCATGGTGTGGTGTTGGACCCAGTGATTGCGGTGTTTGTTGCCTCATGTTGTGGTGTTGGACCCAGTGATGGCGGTGTTTGTTGCCTCATGGTGTGGTGTTAGACTCAGTGATTGTGGTGTTTGTTTCCTCATGGTGTGGTGTTGGACCCAGTGATTGCGATGTTTGTTGCCTCATGGTGTGGTGTTGGACCCAGTGATTGCGGTGTTTGTTGCCTCATGGTGTGGTATCGGACCCAGTGATTGCGGTGTTTGTTGCCTCATGGTGTGGTGTCGGACCCAGTGATTGTGGTGTTTGTTGCCTCATGGTGTGGTGTTGGACCCAGTGATTGCGGTGTTTGTTGCCTCATGGTGTGGTGTCGGACTCAGTGATTGCGGTGTGGGATTGCATTCGCCTGTGTTTTGTTTTCTTGTTGATGAACCAAGATCTGGGAGGAAGAGTGTGGCGTAAACATCAAAACGGTAGGGATGCCCGGAGGTGACGTTTGTCGACATAGATACTGTAGAGAATACCGCTCGACAGCAGGCGGGGGGGGGGGACAATCATTTTAGGGTATGATTTTTTGTGCTCATTGCTGAAGACACTGCTGTGATTGTATGATGTATAACAGCAATGGAAGCGCCATTGTTTTGCTTTAATTTGTATCTGGTATAAAGTTTCATAGCCTTGAATGTTCATTTTCATCCATATCGTATTCTAATATAGTGCACGGTCCTAGTACAATAAGTTCGTAAGGACCAATATTTCTGGTAAAAACAAATCCAAGGTTACAAATTTTGCTTGTTTAAAAGGATATATATACGTCTGAAAATTTAGACAAACAGTATTAGAATTAGATCTTTGAGCTGACAAATTTTTGTTCTTCCATCGACGGGATTTGAACATCATTGATACACTGCAGCACCAATCTCTTAGCCTTATGTCCAGCGTCATAGACCATTTGTCCACACCCGCTATATATACATTGTATCACAGTCACTTGAAGTTTCGAAAATAACAAAAAAAATAAGAAAAACTTCGAAAAATTTTGGTCATCTATAATAAATTTATTATAGATGACCAAAATTTTTCGAAGTTTTTCTTATTTTTTATTTTTATTTTCGAAACTTCAAGTGACTGTGATTGTATATATTAACTTATTGCATTTTGATCTGTCTCCATGCAGAAACAGTTATCAGAAAAGTGACAGATGGTGCTGCAAGTGACTTTCTGTCTTAAATTTCCTATGGATTCCATCTTCTATCACAATGTAATACATTTTTTGTGAGATAACAAGGAAGGTAAGTTTACATGTGATGTTAATTATAGACGACCATCAACAGTACACTCTGTTGTCATTATAATTCCTAAAATATAGACATAAATCATGTTTATATACCAGCGACGTGACAGTGGATTCGAAGGTGTGAAGGTGTGTGTGGGGGAGGGGGGGGGGGGTAAGGCAGGCTGTCAGAACAGAACAGAACAGAATTTTCATTGGTGTAAATTCCATATACAAAGGATTGTTACCAAAACAACACATTAAAAACAAAACAAAGAAACTGTTAAATACAATCAAACTACATATACATGTTTGAAACGCATGTCTCTCTAACGACAGTCAGTGGCGAGGGGGCAAGTTTTGACTGGACCGGACAATGGGGGCAAATTTTCAAAACTGACAAACAAGAAATTAAACAATATAAAACAAAACAAAACAAAGATGTTATTTTGAAAGGCTGCTTGCTACGCTCCTATTTACTATTGACTCACAGGATAAAACCGAAAGCCGCCGAATGTTAATGAATTAGAAATGTTAATGAATTAGATCGGGCAAACCCTCTAACTGCATTAACACCAGATGGCATTCCAACACTTTGTTCAGTCAATAAAATAATTGATATCAAGACGATTGACATACTTAGGGCATAAGGTGCTAATTTTTTCAAGCACTAGGGTTAGTTTGTGTAGGTGTTCGTGTTGTTTTGATGTTTTGTTTGTATTTTCTTTATTGATGACATGTTTCACCGGTGTTGTTTCGTCTACATCTGTATAGTAAGTCAGTTAATATTTTCATCTAACACCAATATTTGACTTCAGTCATGTCTAATATAAACATAGTACTAGTATATCTTGGAGATCACTATGTGAAGAAAAGGTGTTTGAATCGTGCTGGAAAAACTTTGACGTCCCCTCTGGCTCTAACCATTGACAAGACTATGCCACAATAATGCTTGCGTTGTGCATAATATATTAAGTTGCAAGTCAATTACCGTAATTCTACACCTTGCATTGATTCTACATTGGACATAAAGTTCATCCACGTAGGACATAGTTTATTAGATATATATATTACTGAAATTTACAGTTAATAAATAATGTAATTATTAATACAAACTAAGGTTCTCCTCCCTCAGGTATAGGTGACCTTAGTAGATTGTTGCTATCATGTTTAGGTCCTTTGGTTTACTTGCTCTCCTCCCTCAGGTATGATGACTTTAGCAGATTGTTGCTATCATGTTTAGGTCCTTTGGTTTTATTGTTCCCAAAATTTTAAATTATTTAGCTTTCCAATCTTTCTATCTTGAGCGTACCTGATGAAGGTTATTCCAATAACGTACCTGATGAAGGTTATTCCTGTAACGTACCTGATGAAGGTTATTACAGTAACGTACCTGATGAAGGTTATTACAGTAACGTACCTGATGAAGGTTATTCCTGTAACGTACCTGATGAAGGTTATTCCTGTAACGTACCTGATGAAGGTTATTCCTGTAACGTACCTGATGAAGGTTATTCCAGTAACGTACCTGATGAAGGTTATTCCTGTAACGTACCTGATGAAGGTTATTACAGTAACGTACCTGATGAAGGTTATTCCTGTAACGTACCTGATGAAGGTTATTCCTGTAACGTATCTGATGAAGGTTATTACAGTAACGTACCTGATGAAGGTTATTCCTGTAACGTACCTGATGAAGGTTATTCCAGACACGCATCGTGCACACTAAATTAGATATCTACGTTTTTATTACACATCCTACTCTATTTAATCCACATATTATCTTTTTTTTTTACATCTTCACTTTAATATACAATGTAATTTCAATTTGACGAATTTTGATTTCTGTCGAGTTAAATTTGAGTTGGTTTGGAGTAGACATATTTAAGATATATGAGACGGGTAAGGGGGTTGGGGTATAGGTGTAGTAAAAAATCATCTATATACCTGTATATTTACGAGTTGCAACTAACGACCAAAAATTGCTTGTTATGAATTAATTTACTCCAATCAACAAATAATATTGTCTTTTTCATTTTTTTTTGTAGGACCAACGTCCGAACCTGAACCAGTAGTTACGTACAAAGTTGCAACACAAGGTGGTGATAAAGATAATATAAAGACAAATGATAACGGCGGTGCAGCAACTAGTTTTAGCCTTACCTCAATATTCAGTATATTTATATGTCTATTAAGTTCATTGCTCATGTCATAACATTAAAATCAACAGGGCTTGGTCATCATTCCTCTATGTGTAGAAATGATTACTCCCTGAAGGCATTTTTGCCCGACTTTTTGTAAATTATCTAAAAATCAAATCAGGTCAAGGAAGGTAGTGGTATCTATACTCAATAATGCATCCACAATTAAAAACAAGTAATATATATAAACACTTACTAGCAAATGGGAAAAAATAACTCTAAAATTCGCCTCAATGCTGTTCGGGGCTACTTCCTTATCATATGGGCATGTATACAAAACTATAGCTTGGGAACAATCTCGTTCAAAGTCTTGAAATATTAAGGATTTGTCTGGACAACATTATGGTTAAAAATGTTCACGTGCAGAGCATGAATATGCCCTGAAAGTATGGGTAATTTGTGAATCAGAATGATAATGGTGTATACACATCAATTATACTGTTATTGATGCACCTCAGTTATACATATACAATATATCTAATTAGTGCTACCACAATCAACATGAAATGTGTAAATATTTTGTATATATACCCAGTTTATTTGGAATAACATATATATGATATTTGGGTAGTGATTAATATTAATAATATGTTTCTCCAATGAGGAATATCATGGCCACATTAAATACTAATGTTCTTGTGTTCAGTCTGGGAGTAATCATTGACTCACAGTTTTAATGAAGTTTTGATTCTTGACTACCTAATTTTCGTTTGATTTAACTTGATAAATAAATAAATAAATAAATAAATAAATAAATAACATCTTAATTTGTATGTTATTTATTAATCGGAAGGTTAAAGGTTAGAACTTAGAAGGTGATGTTCAATCTAAGTAGTTGATTGGCTTGACGACAAGCAAGATTAAATAAACCTAAATTTGATTTGCAATATTTGAGGAATAAATCGCAGTATGTAGTAAAAAAAATTAATCATGCTTCCCCATTTTCATTATACAAGAGAAAAAACATAAACATGCTTCTCCATTTTCATAATACGGATTGTTTTTTGATAAGTGCAAGCTCCATCAAAATGTTTCATGGCAGCGGAAAACATTAGGGGGTTTCTGTGTCTCAGTTCTTGTGGGTATGGCACCGGGGTTACAAATATTTCACTGTGATTGAGAGAAATGTACGCCAATTGGCGTGAATGAGGTAAGAGAATCAAGCAGCCTCCAAGTTATATCATTCAGCTTTCTTATGGAAAGTAATGATGTACGATATTTTTTCTGAAATTTTCTTGTTTGTTTTCGCTGGTTTTTTCCCCATCATCATTTAATGTTTTTATTTGGTCGTTTCCGTTGAAAGCATGTTTGGTATCTAGACTGGGTTGCACAAACCTTAATTAAATTTGTGTAATTAAGTGTAAATTAATTTCATGTACATTTCAAGTACATTTAAGTGTCAATTAAATGGTTATTAAAGTAATTATTAAATCGGACGTATCAATAATTGCAGCTTCTGAAACACTCGGTCACAACTCGGGCCATTCCGTTCCTCCATCCATAGAATGGGACAGCGGATTCACCCGAGTATTGCCGATTAGCTTCGGAAACAATTAATTGTGGATGTATTATAATACGATATGATATTTTATATCTGTGCTATTTATGAACTGCAATAAGGTAATGATAAGATAGTTGCATTTTTAAGTGCCAATATTTATTATACTTATGCTGAAGAGAACAATCTAATTTAAATTAGATGTTTGTTGGGTCTTTTTTAATTAGATTGCTTAATAACATAAATATTAATAAGGGATGCAGCTATTATTTTTTTCCCCTCCTGTGTAAATGTAGTCATTAGAAGTGTGTACACTAACAGCTTATTAGTTTTTCCAGAGTGTAAATGGAGTAAAACGTGTGTAATGGAGTAAAACGTGTGTAATGGGAGGATATAATTTTCCTGTGTAACTGTATTACAATGCACCATACCAATATACCTCTCCAATCTGTAATCAATGTTGAAGTATTTTTTTTTATGTATTTGACCCTTTCCTCGTCATTTTTGCATTCCATGAAATGTTCAGTATCTGTAAATAATGGTAGTGATTGAAATGCCACGGTTATAAAAAGAAGAAGAAAATCACGTCTGAATTAATTAAGAAACGGTTAAACCTGTATTAAGAGGTCACCTTTGGGTCAAGGAAAACATGGTCTTTTAACAGATGACCTCTCAAAAGAGGTTCAATTCATATGAAATGTTCTATGACCAGACAAGAAAAAAGTGACCTTTTAACACATGTGACTGCTTAATAGAGGTGACCACATAGGCAGGTTTGCCTGTATAGTTGTTTTGTTTGTACTACTCATGTCTGCTCTGTGTAAAAAGGAGACACATTTTAGGGAAAATATTACAAGTTAAAATTAACCCTCACAAATGCATCCCCCTTGTTATATTGTGCATTCCTAGCAACCTCTAGTAAGGCATATTATAATAACCCTTTGTCCTATATCTAGTATTTTTTTTGTCATTTTATCATATTTTTTACATTTTAACATGTATTGTAAGCATGGTAACGGAAGTTAACAATATTATCTGTATTTTCATTGAAGTACAAGACAATTATTGTCCTCTTTTGTAATTATCAACTTTCGTTTGTATATTTTGAATACAAATATTCAAAGGTAACTTTTATGACATTAACTGTTCAGTGGATTGGTTTAACACATGTTTATTATTTTTCTCTTTTATTACAATATTGAAGAGAGCAATGAAGCAGGATTTATATATGAAGTTGAAATATTATTGATTCACAAGGGGATGAAGTGCAAGTTGTATAAAGCATTGAAGCCTTTCAAAATAAAAATGTGTACATTTTCTTCCTTTTTAAAATGCCTCCAATATTTATGCAATACACTGAATCAAATTTATTTTGATATTATGATGTAATAAGTAAAAATTTGCAATAATAGTTGTTTTTAAAAATTATTTTACCTTTTGAGAATTTGAGTAATGATGTATATAGACATGCCTTCAATATTTATGAAGTATGTATACTGGAATGACCATTTAACTTTTAGACTTTCAAGAAATATGCAAACATGATTATCTGACCAAACCTTCAGGCTTTCAACAAGAAATGTTTGTGGAATTTGAAGAAAAATTAATGATTTTTCATGTAAACAAAAATCAGATTTTGTACATTGTGTATGGCTATGGCGAAAAACATACTCTCTTAAAGTTAAATAATCATCCATTATTCTATGTGTAGATGTCATTATTCTATGTGTAGATGTCATTATTCTATGTGTAGATGTTAAGTTTTATTGATGTGAAATCGTCAACTCTTTTGGATTCTACTAGTATAGGGATGCAAATTCAAGATTCTCATTTAAAACAGATTGAATTGTAATTATTTCAGAATATAATTCAGACATTTGCAGTTTATATTTGTTATAACAGCCAAGACATAGCTGAAATACTGCTAAAGTTGCCATTAAGCATCAATCAATCAATTAATATTTGTTGTACTGGGAATACAGGGATTGAAAATATACAGCCAGTAGTGTAGATTAGTGCCTTCAGTGTTGGTACATGTATAGTTTTTGATACTAGTATTGTCTGTCAACATATTTATTACTTATAGTGCTTCTAATAATGACTTATGTGTATAAATGGGGACAGTTGTGTTTATATATTGAAAGCTGTGTAATGTGGTTTGGAAATATGAATGCTCAAATGATGTGCTTTTTAATAATTTTTATTCTATTTTAAAAACTCTCCAGGAGATTTATATAGAAGAAAAAAAGATGAAATAGGTTTAATCTGTAAATGTAATATGAAATTTACTCAAAATTGGATTATTTTATGAGGTACATTTGTACTTTAAAATGTTTGTTCTTCAATTTTTTTATTTGTTTTAAATACTTTCCTTGAGAATTATGTGAAAAAAAGGAAAATGTAATCCAATCTGTAAATGTAATCTAAAATTTACTCAAAATTGGATTATTTTATTTTATGAGATACTTACTCATAAATCTATATGAATTACACATATGTTCCATACATATGGGGCATCAATACAAGCTAGGTATTTCCCCCATATGTCAATTACAGTACTGTACTATAGATATGTTTGTAACACAAATGGTTATATAAGAATCCAATATGCAATGTGAATATTAATTTGTAGAGAAATTGTATCGATTTTGTGTTTCAGTGTTTCTTGTATCTGTATATAAATATGTATGTGTGTATATGTGATTTCTATTATGTTCGGCTCAATTTGTATTTTTTGAACTTAATATATAAATTTACATTAAAATTGATTGAAGTTGTACTGCTAATTGCCTCCAGTTGTAAACCAGTTTATTTTTCTGTTTACAAAGCAATTTTGAATGCTATAAAAAATATGGAATTTAAATTGAAAAGTTCTTATTTTGTTTTTGCTTAACACCAAGATATCAACATGGGCTTTGGGTTAGATTTTTGGTGTTTAATGCCACTTTCAACAATATTTCAGTTATATGGTGGTGGTCAGTTTTACTGGTTGCTGAACCAGAGTATCCGGAAAAAAACACAGACCTGCTACAAGTCACTGACAAACTTGATCACATATTGTTGTATCGAGTTCCCCTCGCCATGAGTGAGATTTGAACTCACAACGTTAGTGGTGATAGACACTGATTGCACAGGTATTTGTAATTCCAGCTACCAAACCATCACGACCACAGCCGCTTCTCTGGAGCTTTGGAGATTTATTTATATATGTACAGTAGTATTTATGAAGCCCCTTTTCCATACTATATTGTATCACATATACAATATTATTAATGTTGGTTTACTGATGGTAAATATAGAATTTATGTGGTGAGGCTCCTATCAAGATTTCCATGATAGCGGGCTGTTGCTAACAAAGAAGCTACTGAACCAAGGGTTCATCCTCTTGGTTAAGTTGAAGTCATCACTCCGAAAGTTTTACTGTCGCCACCATGACTTGGTTGATCGTTATGGACTATCTGTGTCACAAATGACCACGGATATGTTCCACTTGTCGTAAACACTTCCCGATCCCTTCCTTGTTCATGAATTATCACCGGGTTTGTTACTAGATTAAGACGACGTGTGCCACTAGTGGAGCAGGAACTGCTTACCCTTCCGGAGCACCTTAGTTCACCCCAGGTTTTTAGTGGGGTTTGTGTTGCTCGATCTTTAGTTTTATGAGTGTGTTTTGTAGATCGTTGTTTGTCCTTTTTTTCCTTTTTCCTTTGGCCATTGTGTTGTCTTCTTCTTCGATATACGGATTCTGATTACCACCTTTGGTATCTTCAAATTCTTCTCAGAAACAGAGAAAGGCGGGATTTAGCTTTTTCATCCGTTTCATGCTGAGCCATAACTATTCTATATTTACTCGCATATCCCAATATTGTATTTATCCTGCAATAAAATTTCCACAAACAAATATTCGTACATGTATTTAATTTTATTAAAAAAAATATAAAGGAAACCAAATGGATACCTCATCATTATGTGCAGTAAGGTTACTATTTAACAGTACACACTCACCAAATGAAATACACAAACATGCGGGTCATAATTAATCAACGAAGTATTTACAGAACACACAATATTTATGACTTGTCAATAAAAATGCATTAGTTTTGCATAAAAACACTGCAACATTGTAAAGTTCAAGGTCACATGTGAATAAAGGTAATAACAAAATTACCGAACTCCGAACAATTTTCCAAAGAGAAAGTCAAAACTCATAAGTATATTTTTTGTGTATAAATAGACAAAATCAGTCAACAACCGGAAAACTGTGAAAAACGTAATGACCCTGACTTGGTACAGACATTACCAAATAAATGGTGGATTGAATCAGATTTTAAGGCACCAAACCTCCCGCTTTCATTACGGTTAACAATAACAATACTGAAACAAAATAGGTAAAATAGTAGTCAACGCAGTACTAAATATGTTATTTCAAATTACTTATGAAACAACAAAAATAATAATAATAGCAATAGATTTCGACACTTACCCTGGAGTTTGTATATAAGATAATCCAGACATGCTACCTAAAAGTTACCTGTATAGAGGTCAATTGTACTTTTATTGTCATGTGTAATAATTACAATGTATGTAAATATGTTTCATTTATTCAGTATTTATGTAAATGTGTTTCATTCATTCAGTTCGTCATCATGTATTGTGTATTTTATTGTCTGCCTCTTGTAACAGTGTATACTGTCAGAGTGTAATAAAAGTCTTAGTCTTAGACAATGTGAAGTGTTATGACAATGTCATAATATAGCTACATTTTATTATGACAAGAAATATCATAATTGCTGGATAAATGAATATATATATATATAAATCCCAAAGTCCTTAGTGGACTTGAAATTAAAGAGTTAATGGATACAAGTACATTTGTTTGTATGTCTATTTCAATTCGGTCATAAAATGTGTGATAATGTTTTCCCACTGTAAATTTTCAATTTTAAGTAGTAATATCTCGTGTCTTTCCGGCACATACTTAGTATAGCCCTCCCTATAAAAGAATTCTTGTAAAAAATATTACAAAAATATACTAAATACTTGATAATAAATTAAAATCAATAGATAATAACAGTAAACTCTTTCTATTCAAAGCATTGAAGTCTGAAAATAAGTCGGAATTTTACTTGAAATATCAAGATTTTCAAATAAGAAGATTAATTTGTAAATTTAGACTAAGTGACCACTCTCTGGCAATTGAAACGGGACGATATAAGAAAATACCTCGGCATTTACGAACGTGCAATAAATGTGAAACTCTTGATGACGAAAACCATTTCTTTTTAAATTGTAAGCTAAATGAACATNTAAGAAAAGCTTTTCTCAGTGACTTTGACAATACTATTAATTCAAATCTACTTGAAATTATTTTAAATCCGACTAACATCAAGCAGGTGAAATCTTTAGGCTCCTTCATTAAACAGTCATTGGAACTGAGGACAGGGGGCACTTGATTCCATTTGTTCTATTGTGTATTGAATTTGTTTATATGTAGTACATTGTATGTTTATGTATTGTTGACTATTCAATGTAGCCATTGACCCTAATTAGGGTGGAAATTGTGTTTATTAATAAAGTATATATAACTGATGTGTTATTCCATCACCTGTTCTAATTATCAGAAATTTCTTTGACAATTACTTCATTGAACAATTTGTTCATGGATACCAGCTGTCTGAGGTCATATCTCGAAACATTTTATGATCTCGTAACCACTTTCGTACCATTTATTACCACTTTCCTTGTAGAGTTCATGTCGAGGTGTACTCGATACAACATTATGTGATAAAGTTTGTCAGTGACTTGTTCATGGCGAGATGTACTCGATACAACATTGTGTGATAAAGTTTGTCAGTGACTTGTTCATGGCGAGATGTACTCGATACAACATTATGTGATAAAGTTTGTCAGTGACTTGCGACAGGCCGGTAGTTTTCTCCGGGTACTCCGGTGTCCTTCACCAATAAAACTGACCGCCACGATATAGCTGAAATATTGCTGAAAGTGGTGTTAAGCACCATAAACCAAACCGACACCTTTCATTGTCTGATCAACTAACATAAGTATGACTCATTTGTACTATAGATAGCTGGTTTAGTGAGATGATACGATTTGTGTCCTTTTATGGTATCTATTTTTAGAACATTTTATCCAGGTTTTTTTGTATATATGGCCACTTCTAAATGGAAATTGGTTTGAGATCATGATCTTATATTTTGTAGCGAAGTAGTGCATAATGAATGTCTGATCCATGTAGGGTAACAAAAATATAGATATAATGAATGTCTGATCCATGTAGGGTAACAAAAGTATAGATATAATGAATGTCTGATCCATGTAGGGTAACAAAAATATAGATATAATGAATGTCTGATCCATGTAGGGTAACAAAA
>MJUT01038076.1:354483-365172 GCA_002080005.1 Gigantidas platifrons
ATATGACCCAGTTGTCTGCAGTAGACAAATTAAAACTAAAAGTGTCTGTAATATCTGGTACATGTAGTTCATATTTGTCACATTCATCAACTATCATTTTTATTGTCATAAATCAATAAATTGGAATGTGTTATCTTCTACTATTACATTTGAAACTTTCTATTTATCTAGATAAAAGCCTAACAGATCCAATTTCTCTTAACAACATTGAAATCAATCATTTACTATATGCAGATGATCTTGTTCTAATGTCACAATCGCCTGTTGGTCTCCAGCACTGTCTGAATGCCTTACAGAACTTCTGTAAAGATTGGAAGCTAGACATTAATCCAAGTAAAACCAAAGTAATTGTTTTTTCTGTAAAAAAGAGATCCCAGATAACACATTTGGTTTCTTTTATAGTCATAATATTATTGAAATTACAGACAAATACAAATATCTAGGGATAGTGTTTAAAAACACAGGTTTATTGAAATATGCAAGTGAAAACCTTGCTGACAAAGCCAGAAAAGCATTCTACTCATTAAAATCAAAGATATCTCAATCAGATAAATTTTCAGTTAAAACTTGAATAAAGTTATATAACTCTGTAATCCTACCTATTATTACATATGGTTCAGAAATCTGGTTAACAGACTTCAACTTGAACCTCGACACCTTGAACAAATTACCATTTGAAAAGGTACAAAACATGATTTTTAAAAATATTCTTGGAGTTCATGGTAAAGCTTCCAATCTTGCCATCAATGCTGAACTGGGTACATTTCCAGCCTGTTTTAAATAATTTATATTGATGTTTAAATATTACAATAGACTTAAAAGAATTGCATTCGACAATGGGTCTAGGAACTCTCTCTTAAAATCAGCCTTATTGAAGCCAAGAAACTCAACAAATTTTTAAATAAAACTTTAAACTCTATTAAACAAAAAATGGAATTATCATCTTTGGACATATCGGAGAGAGATTTCAAATATCATCTTTTTAATTTATTTGAAAGAAAAACGCTAAAACAGTTTGAAAACATTCGAAAAAATAAAACGGGCAAGTTACATTTTCTCAACAACATTCTCGGCATTTTTAAATTACAAAACTATTTGGAATTTCCCCTTTCAAAAGAACACAGATCTTTCCTTACAAAAATAAGAATAAGTGCACATAGTCTTAATATAGAAACAGGTCGTTACAATAACACTCCTCGCGAGCAACGTCTTTGTAAATTTTGTCCCTCATCGGTTGAAGATGAAAAACATTTTATATTACATTGCCCTAAATACCAGAATATCAGAAATAGGTACAATACATTGTTCCAAAGTACTAGAACTGACGATGATCTTATCAGAGAGATTCTTGACCCTAAGGATCTATTCAAAACAAAACAAATTTGCAAATTTTTAAAAGAAGCAAACAATATACGTAACACATAGTTCACAGGAATTCGGCGTTTAGGTTCGGTGGGGTACCACTATCGATGAGAAGAACGTGGTTCTTTCCGTCGGTGGTGGTGCTTCCCATTGACCCTGGACATCAGATCCCTGTGAATAATTTAATATACTTCATATCATTATTATATGCATATCTTTTATTTATCCAAGTATTTGTATAGTACTATATAAATCCTTGACTTATTCATATTTGTGTAATGTATTATAATTATATTGTATTGTCTTGATGCATGCCAATGTATGGTTTACTATCAATAAACTATTTGAATTTGAATTTATCTTAATTCTCAGCAGTCCTAAATGTCACTCTCTTTTCTTTATATGCTATAATTTTACATTTGATGACTACAAATATTGTTGTGTTGAAGCCTATGACCAACTTGTTCCATGTGAAATCATTGTGATTTCTTTAAAATAATTTTTGTGTTTTATGATCCTATGCAATTTGATTACACTGAATCACAATCAACAACATCAACTCTCAGAAGTGGCATTTAAAACTCTTCATGATCTACTGAGAGGACATGGTCACACATGTAGAATAAAAAAACATTAAGTTATAGAGAAAGAAAATGAAGAACTAAAAATAATAACTATCTTTTCCAGAAATAGTTTATCATGTACTTGTGCAAAAAGTTTATATAAAATGCAATTTAAAAATTATCTTTATACATACATGTATATGTTTTGGTGGCAACTACATGAAAAAATTGCATTATTCCAGAAATGGGTTTGCTAAGTGAGCACACAATAATATTATAATGATGTACTGAAAAAAAATGTACTACTATATAAATCCTTGATTAAACATAACATATCACAGATTATGTAGGTATGTTACATTACACCAGCATGTTAATACATGTTCATACGGTAATATATGAATTACACATATATTTTGTATAGCTTCCCTGATAGAACTAAAACATAATATGTGTTTTATCAAAAATTGTTAAAAGAATGTTGCATGGAAATTCATGTTAAAATAGACATATATGTACATTTTATTTGTACAAAATACACTTGGGACTTAATAAAAAAAAATGGATATTCATTATCTCAGTTTTCATGAAGAAAATTTCAATAAACGAACAAAATAAAAAGAAATTTACACAAGATACACTTGAAATTTCTAAACAATATCAAAGAATATCGGAACAGCTCATTTAGATAGATGTATTAAACAATCCCGATATTTTCGAACAGCCATAATTACGTCATATATAGTCTCTGATTGGATAAAGTTATTAAAGGTTGGGAGAATTTTATAACTTAATAAAAAAAAACAAATTCGTGAATTATAAAATTATTCTATCTCTTATTCATTTATAGAAACGTAGATCTTATACCAATACATTTAGTCCGTGTACATTTTCTGTGCGATTTTTGTTCATCTTTTTGTTTCAAATTTAACCCCATTTGATACGCTTCAAAACGATATTTCTTTTTAGACTATAACTATATTTTAGAAGAAGTTATGTTACTTACCGTGCATGGTTGACCTCCAAAGCCAGAGTACATCAATGCTAGACAACTATTTAATCAATTGATGGAACAATATGTCCGTAAATTACATTTTTTGTTACGACTTTGTGAAATACCCCTAGCCAGAATCAGAATCAGAATCAGAATTTTTATTGGTCTAAAATCCACATACAAAGGATTGATACCAAAACAACACATTAAATACAAAACAAAACAAAGAAACTATTAACTACAATCAAACTACATATATATATATACATGTTTGAAACACATGATTCTCTAATGACATTTAGTATGAGGAGGTGGTACATTTTAAATATAATTTAAATATCAATCAAAGTATAACATATAATAGTGATCTATATTTTCATGAAACCATCACATTGTGCAATGAATTGCCAACATTTTAAACAATACCCAGAATATCTTTTACAGAAATCTGAAAACAAAAACAAAAATTATTTTTCAATCAACTCATTTCTCCTATTATACATTTCGTTTACTCCCCTCACAATAATTTCTACAATATCATATTCTTCACATTGAAATAAATAAATGAACTTTTTCTCATCAGTCAATACATGGAAAGATGGAAAAATACTAAGAATATTGGCAAACATTTTATTCCTAATATTGTTAAGGCTTGAGCATAAAATAGTAAAATGATATTCATCCTCAACTCCATTTTTACACAGGGGACAAATCCTGTTATTAACATCCATTTTCTTATGTCTACCCAATTCAATCATAAGCTTACTGTTACTAATTTTTATTTGTGTAAATTGTTTTTATTAAAGTTTTGTCAATGTCTAAAAATAAATAGGTGTCAGTTTCATATTTTTCTTTCAAATTCCTATATGTTCTAAGTTTATTTCCGTTTGCAGTCAAACTGTCATCAACAATTTTAGTTTTCCAGAACATTTTAAAATTTTCAGTTAATTTTTCATAAATTGCGTGAAGAAGTCGCTTGTTAGAAAAAGTACTTTGATTATCCCAAACATGGGAGAAATGAAGCTTATTCAAAAGTATTTTGATCCTTGTCACAAAGCTGTCAGGTAGACTTCTGTTAGTTTCATAAGCTTTATATAAAAGAGTATCTTCTGATTTAAGTATGTGGAGCCAGAATTCAATCGCTGATTTAAAAGCGTGAATAGATATTGGATACATTCCTAGCTCACCGAGAACTGCTAAATTGACAGCTTGTTTATTTACTCCTAACAGGATTTTGGCAAATTTAATTTAAATCTTTACAGCCAAGCACCACACAACGTACAATAACTTTTCCCGCTCTATCACGATTGCAAAATCAGAAAATATGGCCCGAATATCCAATGATTTCTACGAGCTCTTGTTGCTTATCCATTGAAACTTTGGCGACATATTTTTAGAGGAAGGTCCAGACTATTGATATATGGCTTAACATCTTTCACGGAAAATCGGCAAGTGACACACTGTCACTGTTTTGTAAACTTTTATATTTAACGTTCAGATTTCGACTCTTTTAAAATTATGTTCAACCGGATTTGTAAAATTGAAGTGTTTCCGCAAATTTTAAGCCACACATGAAGAATATTGGTCCAGAGATAGCTGTGTGGTTGTCAGTTAGTGTCAAACGTCCCACACGTTTGATCTGGACGTCGCCATGTTTATTTACATCGTCTGCATAAGTAAGTAAGTAAGTAATTTTATTGAAATAAAGACCAAACAGTGATCTATCATCAATTAATGAACAGTTGAATTACAAAAAATATAAAAAAATCAATAAACAAACGATAACCAGATACATTAACATACAAAAGTATACATGTATTGACAAACAAACAATGATATCCCAGCTGAGGAAAACCGACAGAGTTATCTATCTTTGAATATTATAAATATATATAAATAAATAAAGATATAATATTAGATACAAATATAGTAAAATACCTGTAGAAAAGAAAATTATCTAGTAAATTTATAAGTTTATAAGTTCTGCTTCATTGACTGATTTACCAGATACATATTACTCACACCTAATATAACCACTTTACATATATCTAAATCATGACTAGTTAATAGAAACATAAACTTTTCTTCATCTGACATAGTTGTAAATGAAGGTACAATATATCAGAAATATTTCTAAATAAAGTTACACGCTCATTAATAAGATTATCACACTTCATGAGGAAATGAAATTCATCCTCCACATCCATATCCTCTGTTCAACTGGTATTTTCAGATAATGACCTTTTTCAATATTTAAATTGACACACACTCCTGAATATTCATTTATTTATTTCAATGTGAAGAATATGATATTGTAGAAATTATTGTGAGGGGAGTAAACGAAATGTATAATAGGAGAAATGGGTTGATTGAAAAATAATTTTTGTTTTTTTGTTTTCAGATTTCTGTAAAAGATATTCTGGGTATTGTTTAAAATGGTGGCTGCACAATGTGATGGTTTCATGAAAATATAGATCACTATTATATGTTATACTCTGATTGATATTTAAATTATATTTAAAATGTACCATCTCCTCATACTAAATGTCATTAGAGAATCATGTGTTTCAAACATGTATATATATATATATGTAGTTAATAGTTTCTTTGTTTTGTTTTGTATTTAATGTGTTGTTTTGGTATCAATCCTTTGTATGTGGATTTTAGACCAATAAAAATTCTGATTCTGATTCTGATTCTGATTCTATACGTTATTTATATCACACTCGGATTTTCCTATTTTGAAAATAGAAAGTTTGGAATCTGTAATTTCGTTAACTGGTAAAACTTTTGCAACATAGCGACTTAATTCTTCGATATTTATGTTCAAAGAAATTATGTAACAGAAAGCGTAGAAAGGCGTAAGTGAGGGGGAAAGGGATATGCGTAAAAAGCGTAGAAGAGTGGAAAGGTATTAAACGACAATAACTTTTGCATGTAGAAAAAAAAACAATCTACCGGTATGCCAATTTTAATGTCTTGGATGGCCATTTCGGAAAATAATTCCTCGTCAGCAGAGCTAAACGCCAAAAGTTTGGAAACCCAAATAATAAGTAAAAAATATGAACAAAATATAGCCAAAATTACCAAAAGACCAAAGCCAAAGAACCGTAGACCTACATAATAAAATAAGTATGCATGATTTATATGTTTGCAGATAAACGATGACTATACTTCCAAAACCTGTTTCAAGAAGAAAAAAAAATTACCCGAAAAAAACATTACTGGAAAAACTGTCAAGTTTCAGAAAATAGCAAAAATGATATAAGGACAACACCAAATAAACCATATCGTACTAAAAGAGAACTTTCCACGCCGAAATCAAGGTAAACTACAAAAAGAGAAAGAAGAAGAGAAGAATTCATCCACGAAAACAACAATAAAACTGCAAGAAGTCTATTTGATTCTTCTAACATCGAAATTGAAATTGAAAATGATGATCTCCAGCCGAAAATGGGTTACACCCGGGGGTTACACAACATTTAAATACTAGTTGTATACATTTTCCACCTTAAATACACTTGAATGGTATTTTCTGGTATGGCCTAATAGGCCAGATTTGCTTGCGAAAACAACTGGGTTAGGGTACTCTGTGCAGGAATATCTGAACTCGTGTTTTGCTCGTTTGTGTTCTTTTAATCCTTCAGATGTGGAAAACACTTTTCCACAGTGCCATGCCTTTGAATCCTGGTGTGTTTCACTGTGTCTTGCCAAATTTTGGTTGGTTGAATATGCTTTTCCACAAGTGGAACACACAAAAGCCATAGTCTGCAAAAATGTTAATACATCGTACACGACCATATTTTTCAATAACAGGTTCGTTCACGAACAAAAAAAATGGAAATATGCAAAAAGGAAACTATATTTTTGCTTAAAATAAGAATTCTCACGAAAAGTAAGTATAAGATAAAGTAACTTTGAAGTTCAAATTTATTTTCTGTCATAAAATATTAATTTTATTAGAATATTTGCGTTTTTTGCTAGAAAATGGGAACTCTGAAAACAAAAAATAGAGTGACATCTACGTTTCTGACCAAATTATTGAAAAATGAAGGTCTGTTATAAAGTTTACTCTTTCGAATTAAAATTATTAATTATTCATTTAAGGAACTACGAAGCCCTTTTTTTTGCTTTATGCTTATATTTACAAAAGAATATTGAAATTTGGTGTCTTACCTTACTTTTAAAAACCGAAAATATCGTACACGAACTAGTAACCGAATCGTTCACGAATCAAAAAACCCGATTAACAATCGTAAACGAACGACTTTTCTCGATTAACCGGTTCGTCCCCCTGAGATATTGATGATGTCAGAAGTCGGTACACTGAGTTGAATTATTCCCATTTGGCAATCCTAGTCGATTAACTTGTCACGATATGACACTTAGAACAATATTAAGACATTTGTATTTAATTTACCAAATATTCTATTGTTAGGTAAGCGAAATTACTAACCATGTAAGCCTAAGTGAAAGTTTCCTTTAGTTGCTTTGAGTGGGGTTGAGGTGTGGTACAAACGCCACTGTCAACAATATTTCGTTTACATTTTGTATATCGTGGCGGTCAGTTTTATTGGTGGATGAAACTGAAGTACCTGCATGAAGAAAACCACTGACCTGTTCCTTTGGATAGTGTTTCACTGTATTGTATCGCTTATTAAAACAAGGGAGAGGTCATCAACAGTTTTCTCTGTTTTATTTCTACATGATTCTGTTGTTATCTTCTTGTTGATACGAGTTAATTAAGGCACATCAACCTGTAAATTCCCTGCTGACTTTCCATTAATTATGTAGACATTCTGATTGGCTGTTTTGATAACACAGTTCCAGTTGATTATTTGTTTGTCCAGATAGTGCTGAACAATTTTTATGTTTTTCTATTTTGATCCCTATTATCAATCTGTATATAACATGTGTTTGGTCTTTTCAGTTTGCACTTTTGTTACTAACCATCTGTTTGATAAATTCCGACTGCTTTGCCTCAAATATTTGTATTTGATCAAAATATGAATTCTAAGCCAATTTAATTCCGAAATATAGAAATAAGACCGGGTTTCTTCTCCACATGGTAGACCATTCTAAAGGGACATCCGCTAGGACGAGACGCAATTAATTTGTGCCCCGTATTGGAAGGGTGCCACGCTCTCTACTCGTAAAAGGACAGCTTGCAGCGGTTCCTAATCGGTAACAAGTTGTTAGGTCTTGTGGGTTGTAACTAAGACCAATCCCAGCCTGAGTGCCACCCTTCTGCCTACATGATGTATTGTTTGTAATTAACTTAATTTGTTCACGTCATGAAGATATATTAATACTGCTCACTTTACGTAAAACAACAATCAATCACTGAAATCAGTTTCGTGACAATTATTTGTCTATTTCCACCCCCCCCCCCTTTTGACCTTTTATTGAACACTATTTACAACAATCTTGTTTTGTTCGGATTTAAATCATTCCATTTATCAAGTTCCATTTATATTATTACAGGATAATCATCTTAATTTAACTCGACTTTCAGCCACAAGTGATAAAGTTTATCAGTTGCTTGTCCATGGTCGGTGGTTCTCTCCGGGTATTCCGGCTTATTCAACCACTAAAACTGGTCGCCATAATATAGCTGAAATGTTGCCTAATTCATTTATACTAAGAAAATAATACATTATTACAGATTTCCTCACGATATCAGACACTAGGGGCATTCGTGGCTTCGATCACATTGTAGTGGGATTTCATCTACATATGCAAGCAATGCTCGTCAGCATAAAGGTTTTTTGGTTTTGATTCCCGACCGTGACGAGGTGTACTCGATTCAATTAAGAATTGAATACATTCTTTTGAAGTTTCATTGGGGTATGAAAGCATTGACCGAAATGCATTTTCAATGAAGCGAGGTACATGTAGCGCTTCATGTTGAAAATGTGTTTCGATCAACTCTTTCATACCCTAATGAAACTTCAAAAGAATGCATTCAATTCTTATAATTATATTTAAATCACACCAAAATTTAACATAATATAGTTGAATTTTTCGTTGTGAATTTATTTGTGTTAGATTATTTGCTGTTGGAAATTACTACGTCATTGACTGTTTACATCTGACCTCGTCATGGAGGCACGTGCAAGTTCGGGTTTGAATTTCATTGGGATGTGAAAGATGAAAGAAGAAGAGATCTCTTTTATAATCATGTGACCACTTCATAACCAATCATATTGTACGATTTCAATGAAAAACGGAAGTAATGTAATTATTAAAATGTAAGGGAGTTTACTGAAGGTGGGTGGTTTTCTCCACATTCAGTACAACGAAATCACTGTACATGTAAATAGTTCTAAAACCGTCGTTAAACCTAATTTCAATCCAAGCACTCGAGACAATGTAGTATAAAGAAGTTATATCCTATAATGTTTACTACAGGTCAAAGTCCTTCTGGTAAACATTAATGATGTATGAAAAAGCCTTTAAAATATTTTTCGTATGATATAAATGTGGAACAATAGAAGTATAAAAACCTCCAAGCTAACAAATACTTAGTAGTCAGAATGCTAGGTAGAGGGAGAATGTGGCATTGTTCCTAAAGAAAATTAAATATTGTCTTGCCAAATTGAACCTGTTTGGAGATTGTGAATTGTGCTTTCGGATTATTTATAAGTCTCTTCCGATGGATAATTGTCCTGAACTAAACTGATCCCCCTCCTATATGGGTTATCAGGTCTTGTGTTAGAAGTAAATTTGACTTTTGATTATGACAGCTAGTCGAATAAGGAAGTTCAGCAGTCTCTCTGTTATGAATCAATAGCTTCTTGCTCTGATTTACTACTAGCCATTCATCCAAGTGAGTGAGTGTGATTTGCTTTCATAATCGAGCAGCAATTGTTGAAATTATTTACGTAAAAACCCGTTGAGAGAACTTGGTCAAATACAGGGCTTTGAATAGATTGACTTACCCCTAGAACACTAAAATGGAGACATATTTGGTCATAATAAGCATCTTGCAAATCGAGTCATTCCCTCATCTCCTTCAACGCTTGGACATTGTGTATATTTGGAGTGTTCCTTCCGATGATACTGTTTTTAACGACCAAAGAACTACAACGGTCTCGCCCCCCTTTTTAACCAGAAAAAAGTGTTCTGTAATAAACGACATTGCGTTTAATTCTTTGCAACAGGTTCGATTGCGTTTTTATGTAACAAATCAGTTACGTCTGCTTCTAAAATGTATAATTCTTTTGGCATTTGAAATTTTTTACGCCTAAAAATTTTGGTTTATGCAAGGACGTATATTGAATATATAACGTCCTTGGTTTATGCAAGGATTTTTATATTATATAAATCCTTGGTTTATGAAAGAAAAGAATTTAATTGTCTTATTATAATTTGTTTCCATTTTGGTAGGAAATAAAACAACGGACCTTCAACCAGTATCTTCAAAAACAGTGATGTTCTCACCTTCTTGGTTTCTTTCCTCTCTTTTTTAAATTGGGGTTCCTGTTTTGAGCATTCCCTACCGTCATTCCCCGAAACTTATCTTTCTTTCAAATATGTCTTTGTATCTTTTGGCTACGAAAGGAACACCTCAGAAATGTTACTACTTATAAACTGGGTCTATTTGATCTTTTCCACACTTCCTTTTAACAGTTGAACCAGAAGACACTACTTCTGGTGTTTATTATCTCTTCCTATGACCGATTTTATTTTCAAATTCGGAAAGCAAATGAACAAATTTAAAGTCTTTTTCTATTCCTGGTTGGATTTAAGAGAAATTCTAACACGACG
>MJUT01038076.1:368937-397132 GCA_002080005.1 Gigantidas platifrons
AAACAAATAACAAGGGTCGAATTAATATTTACAACCTTTTTTTTTTTTTACATTATACTCGCAGGAAGACTACATTTTGTGAACGACATCACGTTATTTGTTGTCGTTCTTTCACCAATGTCGAATTACTGTTCAATCACTTTCAGTGTCATTGTACAATCCGACAACGCTTTTAAAAAAGAAATGTGGCCCTTACAGTTGCCGGAAATATTGAAACTATGTCTTAACGTTGCCTACATTGATGTGTCTTTTGCCGGATTCCAATGATATGACGTCATGACAAAGGAGTTCGGCAGAGAACGTCTCGTGCAACGTCGTGCCATTCTTTTATCACCACAGTGTGGTGATACAACATCTTGTATCAGACAGGCTACTTTCGTTAATTTCAAAGGAAAACGTACATAATGTTAGATAATGATAATTACAAGCCACATGCAAACAATTATTCAAATCTATCCATGTTTACTCAAGTTATCACGTAAACAAAACTCAATTCTCAAAATTGGTGAATTTTCAACCAAAAATTAAGATTTCCCCCCAAAACCCTTGCATCAAATATTTCCATGTAAGAACCCATCCAAGATAATGATATTTACAAGCCACACGCAAAAAATTATTCAAATTTATCCATGTTTACTAAAGTTATCGCGTAAACAAGACACAATTCTCAAAATTGGTGATTTTTCAACCAAAAACTAAGATTTTCCCCCAAAACCCTTGCTTCAAATATTTTCATGTTAGAACCCATCCAAGATAAATACCCATTACATATATAGTGCGGTGGTACAAGACTATGTATCAGGTTGAGCCTGTTGTGTGAACCAGTATCACTACGAGTCGCGATAGCGACGAGTTGTGATGCGGTTAGTTCACGCAACAGGCAAGACCCGATACATAGTCTTGTACCAACACACTCTTCATGTAATAAGTTTATCTAACATTTCAATTAAAACAAATAACAAGGGTCGAATTAATATTTACAACCTTTTTTTTTTTTTACATTATACTCGCAGGAAGACTACATTTTGTGAACGACATCACATTATTTGTTGTCGTTCTTTCACCAATGTCGAATTACTGTTCAATCATTTTCAGTGTCATTGTACAATCCGACAACGCTTTTAAAAAAGAAATGTGGCCCTTACAATTGCCGGAAATATTGATACTATGTCTTTACGTTGCCTACATTGATGTGTCTTTTGCCGGATTCCAATGATATGACGTCATGACAAAGGAGTTCGGCAGAGAACGTCTCGTGCAACGTCGTGCCATTCTTTTATCACCACAGTGTGGTGATACAACATCTTGTATCAGACAGGCTACTTTCGTTAATTTCAAAGGAAAACGTACATAATGTTAGATAATGATAATTACAAGCCACATGCAAACAATTATTCAAATCTATCCATGTTTACTCAAGTTATCACGTAAACAAAACTCAATTCTCAAAATTGGTGATTTTTCAACCAAAAACTAATATTTTCCCCTTGCTTCAAATATTTCCATGTTAGAACCCATCCAAGATAATGATAAATACAAGCCACTTGCAAAATATTATTCAAATCTATCCATGTTTACTAAAGTTATCGCGTAAACAAGACACAATTCTCAAAATTGGTGATTTTTCAACCAAAACCCTTGCTTCAAATATTTCCATGTTAGAACCCATCCAAGTTAATGATAATTACAAGCCACATGCAGAAAAATATTCAAATCTATCCATGTTTACTCAAGTTATCGCGTAAACAAGAAAGTGTGACGGATGGACAGACAGACAGACAGACGGACAGACGGCCGCTATTACTATATCCCCTCACCGCTATCACAGGGGGATAATAATAAGATTAAATTTATCTTATTTATATATTACATTGATTTAATTGTGATTTTTAGATAAGAAATATAAATAAACCTAATAAAATCTGATAATAATTTAATAAACAAATATGAATGAAAGTGATGGTAAATTTTAAGGCGTATTTTACATAAACATTTAGCTAAGTGAGCTGTTTTCAAGATATCAATGTGTCACATCATCAGTTATTCAAAAGGGTTAAAGGATAAAAACATGCAGATTTATTTTATAAATTGAAAGTGAAACTGTGTCTGTCCATTATTTTGTATGTAACTGTTCTGTGTAATACATTCTGTACTTCTGTACCAAAATGAGCAGAAAAAGAAGTCTGAATTTTTCAGAGTCAGAACTAAAACACTCATAGAACACCTAATTTGGTGTTCTAACTTTAGGATGAATTTTAGGACATATCGCAAATTAGGACACTTTCATTAACCCGACTTAGGACTAAGATATGTCATAAGACCATCCTAAGACACCTTTGTTAACACGGCCCCAGGCTATCAGTTGCTCATTATTTTTGTAGATGGCCAAGTGGTCAAAATGTGGCTATTTACATACCAGTATTTATAATTAATGAATGCATCTTTAACCAACCATATAGGCCACCATATCAGATACTCTAATTCCTGTCTTGATAAAATGGAAGGATGGTTTATGAGATGTTTTGGTACTTCAAACTACCATATAGCATATTATACCTCAATACAGCCAATCAGAACATCATAAGGATTTTTTAGGACTATCCATAGAAATAGATATATTGGTTAACAAGTAATTTGAGATAAAAAAAAATTCACATATCAGCAAACCAAAATCTATCATGTTCTGTGGCAGCCATATTTGCAGTCAGATTGGAATGAAATGAGGAATTTATTTGAAGACCACCCATAAATCATTCTGACAAAGGTGCTACAAATTGTCAATTATGGTATTAAGAAGATATTTAATATTTTGTCCAATTGTTATTAACTGTCGTACTATTTGATACCCCCATTGAACTGAAGTAAGGTTTGTTGTTTAAGATCATTCATTTTTTATTCCTGCAAAGTTTCAATCAAATGTTAAATGTTTCTGAGATTTTTTCACCAATATTTTCACCATTCAGAGATTGCTGTGTACAAATGCTTCAGAAGAATAATATATAAGAGGTAGCAAGAAAACCAATGGATTGATTGATTGATTGATTGGTGTTTAATGCAAACCTTAGCAGTATTTCAGCCATATTGTGGCATGAACAAATCTTATATCATCTAGAGACAACCAAAGGATGATGGATGCCAAGTGATGGGAAAAACTGCATAGGCCTTTGTTGTGAAGGTGCTTAAAAACAAGACTTAAAATCTACAATATAAATATTTTAGAGCATAACATTTATTGCATAAACACTGCATACATAGAGATATATGGCAACAGTAAATTATTGCTAAAGTTAAAATAATGTGCAAATAAAATTAATCTATTGACAAATAAAAACAACCATACAAGATACCGTACTAACAAAACATGACCAGATCATATATTTCACAACCTTAAATATATATACATTTCCCATTTGTAAGTTTATGGACACTTTCTTTATTAATTAGACACACAGTCTATAAAATATGGGATGATGGATTTTTCACAGACTTAATTTTTTGTTTATTTGTTGAAAAACAGAAAAAAATTTGACAAATTTGCACCAAATATTAAAAAATCATTGATTTCTCAAAACTTTTGGGTACAATAACTCATTTTTCTAACTAAAGCTTCAGAACACCTTTCCTCATCGATAAAAACAAATTATTGAAAAGACCCTCAGTGTAGCAGAAAAAAAAGAAGACAAATCACCACAAGAAAGTCTCAAAATGTCACCTTATTTAAATAAATATATAACAAAAGTTACATAAATTAACATTTGTTCCCATAATTTCAGATATATAACAAGTACATGGATTTAAATAAATAAAAAAAAATAATTAGTCAGGTCTATGGCAAGATTAGTACAAAAGCACTTGAATATAAAGATCGCTGTCTACTGTTAAATGTAAAAGTACTGTATTTATTAAAGATTAGGATAAATTGTTTCTACTACAAAAACTAATGACACAGTTTTCATTTGAAATCTTTGAAGAATACAAAAATAGACCACACTTCTGACTTGATTCTAACACATACTTTTCAATAAGGGGCAGTACCAAATACTTTTACCAACTTAAAATGGTAATTGGTACCTCCTAATTTCAAAGAGTCTTGCATAAGATATTCATACAAAATGTTAAAATTTGAACAAAAAGTACCCCCTGTAAATAGTAAAGTACTGGTACACTTGAAAAATATTGAAAGTCCTGTAACATGACACATTTTTCAAGTCTATGATGAATTACTTCCCTTTAATGCCGAGAGATGTCCATTTCATTCAAAATTGAATGCATATAATAACATATAATTTTTTTCTCATCCTCTGTATTAAATTTAAATTTTGCAACAATTTGCTAATTTTATATCCACTATAAAATTATCCTCTTGTCATTTCGGTTGCTCTTGCATGGAGCGGGAATGTTTTTGCCCTCTGTAAGGGAAATAACTCATATGAAAAAAGTAAAAAAAAAACCCATAGAATTTTAGAATCAAATCAGAATGTCCAAATTGCAAGCAAGATCAAATATACCGGTATATAATGATATAAAAAAAAACAAACAAAAGAAACCAAGGCTGATATGCTCTTTGTAATAAATTGTTTACAGTGTATATCTTCTAAGTTTTCTTTATATTGGTAAAAAGAGACAAACATAAAACATATAAATAACCATGATTTATCACATTCATGTATTGAATAAAAAATGGACACAAAAAAATTGCTGGAATGTACATATAATTAACAACTGAAAATGAGGAATAACATACACAAGTGTAGACACACAAAGATGTCTGCCCTGTCTGTTGATGGACAATGAAATTATCTTATAGATATTAGCTGTGGAATTCAGTTCTTCTTGCATGTATGGTGGATTTTTGACAGTTATATAATCACTCAAACATAACACTCAAAATAGTCAAATGATTGTTGTTTAACACAATATGAGAAATTTTTCAGCCATATTATGACAAGAACAATTTACTTTTTGATGAGATAATAATGATGATGTCTGCTTGGTACAAGACCAACAAAGTCCAGTTTGATTTTTATTGTGCTACTCAATGCAACAACAGTCCATAAGTAGACATGTCCCTCCAATATTTTACAACACTGCTGTCAGGAAAAGTAACACCTATGTCTCATCTATATCAGAGACATTAATGATATACATCTATATTAACAGCTGGTATATGTAACTTACATTTATAAGAGGAAGAAGAATAAACCCTTACATCCCCTCCCCCCCTCCCTAATTTGATATGTACAATTATATCAAAATGACCTCAAATAGAATAAAATTTGCTATGTATTACTTCAAGTATGTATTCATTTCTTGAAGTTTTTTTTATTTTATTTGTCAACCAATAGAAAGACAAAATTAATCAAGCTAAGGAGATATAAATAAACACAGGACATGAAATGATTGATTGATTGGAGTTTGATGCCAACTTTAGCAGTAATTCAGCTACAACGTGGATAAATACAGGACAGATGGAAGGCAGTTATTAACAAGTGTACAGTGATGATGATGAAACAGATTGTTTTTATATTCTCCTACCAAATACTGACCACCTTTAACAAGTTCAAGATTATGTTATAAACACAAATCGTATAAATATATCTAAAAATGAGGAATGTGTATCAATTCTGAAAAAAACCACAAAATTTGTTAGAATTAAATAGATACAATGTATGGAATGCATTTAGTTCTTGTAAAAATATATTATAGTTTAGAAAAAATATTGGCTTTATCTAAAAATGTATTTGATGGAAAATATTTGATCTCATAATGTATCAATATAAAACTAGAAGTATTAACATATAATAATTTAGAATATTTTCACTGGTTAAGACCGTATTAGATCATTTTGTGCAGGATTTGAAAGTTATAATACTGAGTAGATATAATAAGTTCTAGTCTTTATAAAGTTCTCTTTATAATTGTTGGTTACGACCCTTTCCATTTTCTGAATGCTTTGGCCCCATCTTTTTTCCATTCTTCTGACGATATGAAAACTTGTTCGTTAATTGGAATACTTGACAACAACGTTCCTGCACCAATAAAAGCACTGTGATACCGCTGGGGAGAAGCATGTACCTGAAAAAGGAAAAACAATTAATAAATTATAAGACCAATGTAAACAAGACCTGGATAAGGTACCGGTAGTTAATGTTTTTTTTAACTGATTACAGATATATATATATATATATATATATATATATATCTGTAATCAGTTAAAAAAAACAAAAAACCATTAAGTATATATATATAAAACCAGAGGTTCACAAGAGTCTGTATTGCTCATCTTTTTATCTTTCATATAAACTGATCATTTTTGTGTGTAGTTTCTAAGAAAAAGCTTCTATTTATTTTTCTATAGAGTTCTTTATTAAAACTATTACTATTTATGCTTAGTTCTACAGAGTTGTCAAGGTAAAAATAAAGTCCTGCATTGGCGGCTATCTTGATTTCTGATCCACATAAAAATGGCAATATTGTAAGGGTCATCCAATGGTTATTCTTGTACAGCCTGGGTTCAATCATGTTTGCTGTTTATAAGAAAATAGTTTTACTCATTTTCCCATGTAGTTCTATGTTGGACACCAAGACCTGTAGTGGCAGCCATCTTGGATTTCTGATCAATGTTAAAATATAACATTTAAGGCATCATCCGATGATCATTCGTGTACAGTTCAGTTTCTATAATGTTTGTTGTTTCTTAGAAAAAATTCTTATTCTTTAGGGTTCTATGAAGTAAAACTATGATGGTGAACATCTTGGTTTTTCGATCGGCAATAAATTCTGAAAACTAGCATAGAAACATATACCGGTAATAAACATTTCTAGAAAGAATTCGATAGCAGCAATTTTCAAATTAACTGTTTTTCATTAAAAAAAAAACAACAACAAAGATTTTACCCCAAAAAAGTATTCCGATATCACTCATTTTCAAACTTAACTAAGAAATTCATTAAACAAAGATTTTAGTAAACATTTGACGATAATCTATCAAAGAATCAATGAATGAAGTTGCTAGAGCGCACACAAGCAAAAATTACATTGTATCAAAATTAAAAGTTATTTTTAACACATAATAAATGTCTCCACCCTCCCACATTATTTCATCTTTTGAGAATGATACCTTACAATTCCCATTTAAAATGTAGAAGTTTTGCATACAACTTTTTGATGAAATAGTCTTAAGTGAAAAAGGGCAATAACTTCTTAAAAACAAATTGTCTGATCAAACTGTCGTACAGACGTACAATTCTTCACATTCTTCAAGCAAGCAAAGTTTTCAAATTCATTAATAACATACAGTTCTAGTTATCTTTAATTTGAACCCACATAATTGACCATTATCTAAACATGATGTTATTATTACCTCTACTACAACAGAAGGGGGAGCTAACTTCTTTAACTCAGCTTGTAATCTCTCAGCAAACCCTGGTAACATGGTTACACCTCCACTTAAATATATAGCTCTGTAAATTGAAAAAAAAACAAATCATTGATTATTGTAAAAAAAAAAATGCGGTAGAGTAGTCTCCTTCTTATAAGGATGCTCACACCAAACAACAAACATCACCCTCTTGTCAAGCCAGATAGTAAAATACTACTAGATTGCCCCCCTCAGGGGAGGCAACCTCTTGTACAAAGCCACTTTTTCATTGCAGAAAGATCTAGAGTGGACTTATAAGAGGGGGATACTATACCACTTGTGTGTTTTATAAAACATTTAGTTAGTTTTACGTTGCATCCATTTTTTAAAATCCTCTAATGACCTTCAATCCTTGCTTAGCATGCAGTATTTAAAGTAAGAGTGGTCGACTCAGAGTTCTGGATAATGTTGTCTGAATGGAGCAACTAGTCTACCTGTGAATTGTTGTTTCAGTAAGTTAGCAATTCAAAAATTTAACTCGGCAAAATAGTCTGTTACATGACAGATATTATTAAACCTTATCAAAAATTAACTAGTTCACGGCATCATATAGATGAACATTTCTCATTTGGTGTTGAACAAGAAGTACACACTTGTCAAATCTGACTAAGTCAATGCTTTCTATTGTGAGATTGACATATGAGTGAATAGATAAAGGCCATGTCTCATTCATCCTCCCCAAGTTTTATACTTACCTATACATATGTTTTCTGTTGTCCATTGGGCATGATTGTATAGCTTGATACACCAGTTTATGTACACAAGGATAGTCCATACCCCACATGTCTGTATTGAAGAAACCTTCTGTACTTTTAAAACAACTAAGATCATGTGTAACACTCCTGAAATCATTACATATTTTACTTCATTACATTGTTTGTTTGTTTGTTTGATGGTGTTTAATGCCACTTTCAACAATATTTCAGTTATATCGTGGCTGTCAATTTTATTGGTGGAGGAAACCAGAAGACCCGGAGAAAACCACCAACCTGTTGCAAGTCACTGACTAACTTTATCACATATTGTACACCTCGCCCTGATCGAGATTCGAACTCACAACATCAGTGGTGATAGGCACTGAATGCATAGGTAGCTGTAAATCCATACGATCACGGCTACGACGGCCCCTTACTTCATTACAGAAATTGTCTCCAGTTAAAAGAACAACTGATAACTTAACCTTAAAAAGAAGATTGCGTTAAAATGTCATAATTCTATATCATCTATTGTAAGTATTATTATTACAGTTCACCTGTCTAACATGACCTGCTAGCAGTGATCTGAATACAGCACAGTAAATACATTTCTCATCAGCTTCCACACAAACAGTTAATTCTTTATATCAAAATAAAAGTACAGCTACTATTGTCTAAATGTGTGTTAATTATCGGCGTACACGATTATTATTTTTGGGTTTATAATTACTGAAAACATCTTCTGCCAACAAAATGGGCCACCATACCAGATACTCTGATTCTTCTTTTGATAAAATGGAAGGATGGTTTATGAGATGTTTTGGTACTTCAAACTACCATATAGCATATTATACCTCAATACAGCCAATCAGAACATCATAAGGATTTTTAGGACTATCCATAGACCATTGAAATATTGGTTCAAAAGTACTTTGAGAGATTTGTTTTAACAATATCAGCAAACCAAAACCTATCATGTTCTGTGGCAGCCATATATGCTGTCAAAATGGAATGAAACGAGGAATTTATTTTGAAAACTACTCATAAATCACACTGACAAAGGTGATACAGAAGATTTTGAATATTTCGTCCAATTGTAATTTCAAAGAGAAAAAGTCTGGTTTTGACCCTGGATAGTTTCATTAAACTATGATAACTGATGCACAGTACAGTGGGCCTTTGTCGTAAAAAAAAATATGTAAGTTCTCAAATACTACATCTTCTGAATACCTATTTGATATCCTAAAGCGATCCTTAGAAATGTTTGTTCACATAGACTGTACTTACACAAAGATTGACATAATCAAACAACATTTTTACTTACAAGTGAGCGTCATCTGGCAGATCAAAATTATTAAGGTAAACTGTCGTCTGGTAATCCATTGAATCTTTGTCACATTTGCTCTTTAAGTCTTTGTAATTATCACACACATAACAAGTTTGTTCCATTACATATCGGACTAGTAATTTATCAACAGGAGAGAAAAATTTATATTTTAGTTCTACAAGAGAGGAATTTAATGAATCTGCAACTTTTTGTCCACCATATGATTGACGAGACATGCCTCCCTCTATCAATACACCTGGAAAATATCAATACTTTTACTATGAGTGAGTGATTGTTGTTTAACTCTAACTCAGTAATTTTTTTGCTATCATGGCAAGAACAAGTTAATTTTCAATGAAAATGATGATGAGGTCTGCTTTGAACTAGACCAACATGCTTAGTTGTTTTTTTTATAGTGCTACTGTAAATCGGGAAATTTTCGCTCCGTGTTTTTTACGCAGTCGTCATATGTATTCGCGCTGTGTTGATTTCGCGTTTTGTGAAGTCGGAAAAAACAAAAAAATGTTGATCGTATTTCAAACAGTTACTTTTCACAACAATCAGATTTCAAAGACGCAGTCATTAACATATAAACGTTAATGAAGTGAGTAGTAATCATCTATTTGATTTAAAAACATGTAGTATAAAGAAATTGACATGCCGTTAAGTGTCATCAAACTATTGCTTGCAAGTTGGCTTGTCAAAACACACAAACAATTGAAAGAGGAAACTGATCTCATTAAGAGTGCCTTTGTTGCCACAGGGATTACCTGTAACCGTTAATTGACCATTTTATGACCGAGTGATCACGACTTGATTGACAGGTGTTACTGATTGAATGTTTGTGTAATACCGCTGAAAATGTTTTTAAATGATGTAAATAATAAAGTATTTAACTGTTTTACATTATTTGTTGGTAATATAATCAAATGTACAACACTCACTAAAATACACAAAAGCATGGTCGTATCTGTCTGCTGTTTATATTAATGGAAAGGTCAGTCGTATGTCCAATATTGTTGTCTTTGTCCGTCTGTCTGTCAGGAAAAACTGTTGTCATTTGTTTACATCTCTTTCAAGGTTTGCTTACTGTGAATATTTTGCGATAGTTTTATCTTCGCGGAAGAAAGCTTACCCCGAAAATAGGGAAAATAGAACCACCGCGAATATTTCCCGATTTACAGTAGCTCTCTGAAACAACAGTCTGCAGATAGACATGTTGTCCCACTTGGACACATTATCCTGATTTCGAGCCCACCAGTCTTTGATCTTTTTCCTTAATGCTGTGCACTTAGCGGAGAAGCAACAAATACTAATTTGATAGATTTTGGTTTGACAAGATTGAGGCTCGAACTGCACTAGAGGCGAGCATGCTAAGCATTACACCACTGATGCAGTTCTTTTACTATGTGTATAATGAATGAATGATTGCTTTTAACGTGAAGTCATCAATTTGTCAGCTATATCATGGCATGAACAAGCTAGTTTTGATGCGATAATGATGTAATCTGCTTTTGCATTAGACCAACCTGATTAGTTGAATTTTTATATTGCTAGTTCACTGAAACAAGAGTCGTCAGTTAGACTTTGCATCCTCAATCAGACACATTATACTGACTCTGAGCCAACTAATCTTTACTCTTACTCATTAATTGATTGATTGATTTTTTTGGTGTTTTAATGCCACTTTCAGCAATATTTCAGCTATATCATGGCGACCAGTTTTAGTGGTGGAAGAAGCCGGAGTACCCGGAGAGAACCACCGACCATGGGCAAGCAACTGGTAAACTTTATCACTTGCAGCAGCGTGTCGAGTGCACCATTTTTTGTAATTTACAAAGCCGGGCATGACCCCACGCCGTATTGGTGATAGGCTTGTATGAGTTGTTAGGTAATCCAACTACCTAACTCATTGAGACACACATTTACTCATTAATGATATGTGCTTAGCAGATAAGCAGCAAATACAACTTTCATAGTCTTTAGTTTGATTTGACTGAGGATTAAACCCACAATCTACCACACTCTAGGCAAGCACACTAACTATTATACCATAGATTTAATAGATTGGATTCAATTTCATATGATTACCGGTAGTTAGATTAGACACCATCACTATTTATTATATCATTATAAATATTTCTTTTATCTGATTGGCTAAAAACATGAGATTTTTTTCGATACTGTTTTAACCTTCAATTTCCACAAAGATTAATTTAGATTGTTCCAGAGGGCCTTTTGAACGATATATTAACCTCACGTGACTCCCAAATCGAAAAACCCCTACTTTAAATTTTAGCGTCACGTGAGGTTACTAGTAATATAACGTTCCAAGGGCTTCTCTGGAACGATCTAAATTAATCTTTGCAGTATTCATAAATCTTTCTTCTTATCACTAAAATTTACAATAACCACAGGTAATGTTTGATGCCAATTAAAAAAGAACATGACCCAGAGGACATTAATAACAGTTTCATATAATAAAACAATTACCGACTTTCATTTCGATAAATATAAGGATCTATCGTTCCAAGATGTATGATATTTACCTCGGCTTCAGCCTCGGTAAATATCATAGAACTTGAAACGATAGATCCTTAAATTAACCTCAACAAAAGTCAATAATTGTATAATATATCCATGCTTTGATTCACTAATATATGATATAATCACGTTGGATTAACGATTGTAATTGTGTGCCTATCAGCACATGTTTTGGTGGCTTAGTTATGATTAGTTGGGTTGGACGACCATCACTGTCTCACCAGTCTGTATTTTAACGAAAGAAATTGTCACTTTAAAAATGGACAAACTTGCCAAATATGGCCATTCAAAGGAGTCACATAAGACAGGTGGCCCTTTAATACAGGTCAAACTGATATGAAATCAATGTAAAGAGAAATAAAATTATGATCTTATAAAACTTCATAGGTCTTAGGTTTGGGTTTATGGCTTTTAATGCCACTTTCAGTACCCGGAGAAAACCACTGACCTGTCGCAAGTCAATGACAAGCTTTATCACATAATGTTGTATTGAGTACGCCTCGCCCGAATGGGATTTGAACTCACAACGTTAGTGGTGATAGGCATTGATTGCCTAGGTAGCTGTAAATCCAACTACCATACGATCACGACCATCACAATAAAACTTCTTATTGCTAAATATAGGTGGTTGCTAAAACAGGCCGGACTGTAATAAGATAATTTAATATGCACAAACCATCAAAAATTGGCAGTATTTCCATTCTCTCCCCGACATCTACTATAATTCCTGATGTAGCATTATAAGAATATAAAGCTAACAGAGACTGCATCACCATACAGACACCTTTAGTATGGAACTGATCTGTTAATATCTTCATTAAATTACTCATAGCTCCATCTCCTAACTTGTAGGGGGTACTCAGCATTATCTGTCAACAAAAATATGATTGAATGATTGATTCCTACAATATCAACAAATCAAGCAACCTCGGGCCATTGAAAAAAAAAATACCATGACATACGGAATTGAAAATCCAGTTCTTGGTTTGTATTCTGTTATGTTATGTGTGATATTTTTTTTAAAACTTTTTTCCCCATAGAGAAGAAATTGTTGATAAAATTAAAATGTGTTTTATTTTAATAAGACATATGTAGAATTTAATAAACACTTTATGATATTTATATCTTATTAAATACAACAACAACAACAACAACAAAAAAACAACTTGTTTTCTGTCCATATCTAGGTAAGATTTGTTACCTATAAGGAGAAATTCTTAAAGGGGCATTATCTGCCAAATCGTAAATTTTTGCTACCCATAAAAATTATCAGATATGATTGATGCCTCAATAAAACGTGTTTCTGTAACTTATAAATGTTATGAAATGTACACGCATCGGGGAAAAAACCTGCAACTGCCCTGCTTGTGTTTCAAGAAATGGACGTCATCTTATTAATTATCGACATTGTTTACAAAGTTTGTCGAATCGTCATTAAATCAGTACAACAATGCACTTATTTCTTATTTTTTGTGAATCTGCTTTTAGTCGGTGTTAATTATGGACAAAGAACCATGCAAGTTGGCAGTTAATAAGCGACAAAATACAAATTATTCATTTTTACCTGTCACTAGTAAGGTCAATTGCATACGGAAAAAGCGAGGTCAAATTATTTGCTTGCAAACAAATAAGTAATCGATGGTAATTTTCTTTCTCAAAAGGCGGGAAGTGGTTCAATAAGCTGTTTAATGTGAAATATTTACCTTTATTTCATCATTTTAAAGCTATTTATCAATTTCCAAAATTTTTTGGTCAAAATCGTAGCTAATGCCTCTTTAAATAAATTGAATGTTTTAATACAGCATGCACAGAATGAATTTTGGATGAAATATTGTAGTGCTTTATGCTAAAAACATGACAAATCTCCGTGTCTTCCTTCTTATATTATGTCATAATGGGTTGCATAAACATTATTGCAACTACAGAAGTTAAAATTAGATTGCATTTTATTTTGCATTATTTATTTTTTTAGCTTACATGTAAGTTTTTCAAAATAATATTTGAATTATTTCCATGTTTTAAAATTTTGCCATTCAGGTTATTTTAAATAATTTAATTTGATGTGAATACTGCAATCTGATCGGCTGATCCACCTGGAGCAACACTGGTTATACTTGATAACCAGAGTTGGTATTGTGACGTCGCCAACAAATTTATTCTCCAAAGACAAATTCAAATAGTCCCATGAAATAATCGTTATTAAAATCGAGGAGTTATTAAATTTTGTTGTAAAAATTAAATTATAAGGAATATGTTCAATTTCTGGTTTGATTAAGTTTACGCTTTTCATAAACTGCTGCCTCAATCCAGGTTATATTGTATCAACTGTTAAAAAATTGAACATATTCCTTAAATGAAATTTGAATCCTAAAAATCAGTTAGAGTCTGACTCTATGAGATATCATAAGAATGATCTTCATATACAGTCAATCCTGTATTAAGAGGTCACCTTTGGGACAAAGAAAACATGGCCTTATAAGACAGGTGACCTCTTAAAAGAGGTTCAATTCATATGGAATTCTCTCCCAGGACAAGAAAAATGTGACCTTTTAATAAAGGTGACTGCTTAAGAGAGGTGACTGCATGAGCAGGTTTAACTGTATGTGTATATATTTAATTCATTTTTATGAGCTGTTTTAAAGGTAGATATCAAATTGAGTGTGCACAACACGTTTCTGGAATAATCTTCATTAGGCATGCTCAAAATCAAAAGACTGCATAGCCAAATAATCTTAAAAAGTGTGCAAATTTGTTAAATCAATACATACCCAATGTTTACCAGGATCTGTTTTCAGACCTTTAAATATATAATCAAAAACTGCTGACATCATCTCCATATCTATTGCAAACTGAAAAGAGAAGAAAAACATTAGGGAATCTAACAGATGGCGATGGGTTTATATCTGGTTTTTGCTAACATGCCTTTAGCATAATTCATGACATAAGGGCACCAATAATATTTCACTATTCCGAAAAAGAAGAAAACTGTTTATTGAAAAAGTATGTGAAAACTGAATACCATTAAAACGGAATATAACAAAAACTAATATCACTGACGGACACATATTTTAGGATCTAATGCCTTTATGTACAAAACCTGCTTCGATGGTGTAATGGTCAGCATGCTCACCTCTAGTGTGGTAAATTGTGATTTTGAGCACCTGTCATGATAATGTGTCTGAGTGGAGCGATGTTTTGGTCTAGTACAAAGTGGACATCATCACCATCTTATTGAAATGTAACTTGTTCTAACCATCATGTAGCTGAAAAATCACTCTCACTCTAATTAGTGTTAACTAAATTACAAGCCATATGCATTACTTCACAATGAAAAATAACACCTTATTTTCTTATTCTTAGCAAACCATATAATACTGAACATATATTACCTTGTAATTCATACATACATATGGAGCAGAGCAAAGATGTTAATCATGCTTTAAAAAAATCAAATAACAAAACAACAAAAACAAAAAAACAGTAAACATATTACAGTGGAACCTGTGCAATCTGACACCTGAGTTTTCTGACATCCTGTGACATCCGACAAAAATTTAAGGTCCCAAAGTATTTCAGTTAACTAAGAAAACCCTGAGTATTCCGACATCCTGTACAATCCGACACATTTCCCTGGTCCCTTGGTGTGTCAGATTAGACAGGTTCTGACATCCTGTACAATCTGACACATTTCCCTGGTCCCTTGGTGTGTCGGATTAGACAGGTTCTGACATCCTGTACAATCTGACACATTTCCCTGGTCCCTTGGTGTCGGATTAGACAGGTTCCACTGTATCATTTTATTAACTTAATTCTTTATTCATCTTAAGATGATTGAAAAAACAGTACAATATTCTGGGTATATTGTAGATAAACAGCTAATAATGCTTTATATATTCCAATGCTCTGTCATACGATTATATCATTTTAAGCTATTTTCCACATGCTTTCAAAAACATACGACCCTGAAATGAGGTAAATAGATAATAAATCGTTTAAACTGAAAGGATGCTTTGCAGAACATTTCAATTTTAAAATCTGTCATCTTTGTAAATTAAAAAAACCTGGACCCCAAGTCTTTTATTTTTTTTTGTTTTTTTTTGGTTTTTTTATACTTTAATGACATTTTTGGGCACCTGATTACAAGTATTTGTTGTAAAATTGACATAATTACAACATTTAACAATCCTCTGTCTAAATGTGCATTTACATGGTTAAATTTTTATTTCAAATTCGCTTCAAATTATACATGTGCACCTGTTTCAAACACAAATTTGACATTCTAAACACATTAATCAAACATGTTTTATGGGTCTATCAAATATTGGAAGAGAGTTGGGTAGGTCTTTAGACTATCAAATTTGTATTATATACAGGTTCACATGAAAAGTTTGAAACAAATTTAAATAACAAATTTGACCATATAAATGCACCTTATTTCAGAAAATCAACTTATATGATTTTTTTTTTTAAACCCTTGTTCCTTTAAGGTAAGCAAAATTTTAACAAAGAAATCCTGAAACATTAAAATGAAACAAACTTATTATTGTCAACAAAACCAAAAAAATAATAAACAAATAACAAAACAAAAAATAACAAAAAATAATGAAAGCAATAAAGTCCCTGCACACTACCTATTGAAAATAAATTAAACATGCAAAAAAAGATTTGTGAATTACAATATATTTCATTTAAGAAGCATTTACGGTATTAAACAAGCAAGAAAGATGAATAGGTTCTTACACAAGTCTCTATTGAAGATCTGGGATTAAATTCCACGAGTGTGAAAAGATGCAAAATTTCTCACACGAGTGGAAGAAATCCCAGATCTTCAATAGAGACGAGTGTAAGAACCTATTTCTTCCGTTTTTAACAATGTTTACATTTCGGCCCCGAAACTAGATCACCACGTGCTAGGAGATAGATAGAAGGACGTTTATGTAAAGTTTGTGAGTGCATCGACCCCATGTACACATGCATGAACTACTGAAAAGAACCGTTTATTCATTATAATTCTTCAATGCAATACTGAACATAAAAGGGGGCCTGGGTGGCTCAATGAGTTAGGTTGTTGGATCTAACAGCTCATACAAGCCTATCATCAATACGGCGTGGGTTCGCACCCAGCTTTGTAAATTACGAAAAAGGGTGCACTCGACTCACAGCCGCAAGTGATAAAGTTTACCAGTTGCTTGCCCAGGGTCGGTGGTTCTCTCCGGGTACTACAGCTTCCTCCACCACTAAAACTGGTCGCCATGATATAGCTGAAATATTGCTGAAAGTGGCGATAAACACCAAAATTCAAATTAAAATTAAAATTCTGAACATAAAAATGTATTCTTGCATGATCCCTGGTCTAAAAATCACACAATTTAAAATTCCGTGAAATGTTGTTGACGTCTTTGGTACATTAACAACATGACGTCATATGAAGACTTCCAGTTTAAAACGTAAAGATCAGACGTCATTTGGTTTCGTGTATGCTTCAATTTTGATAAAATATAACTAAAATAAGTTTGCAAGGTAGGCGTTTTAATTATTTTTGTGTATTGTTGTAAATATGGCTTTCAATCTGACACTATCGTAGTTTCCCGTCGTCGGTCGCCATATTCAATCTGAGTGGTCAATTCATCCATGACACACAAAAACGGAAGAACAAAAGATCTTTCATTTACTTTTTGTTTATTCTTATACTTGACAACACTAAACAAAGTGTTTATTTTTTGTACATGTTTATCATAAGCAAGTTTTAGTATGTGGCACTGGGTAAAATATGGATTTTCTGCTTGAATTAAATCGTCAAACCCTGTTGTCTCAAATTTTCCAATATAAAACGAAATCATTTCAGTTTGAATAATCTGGGAAAATTTGAGTGAGTGAGTGGGTGACTGTTGTTTCACTTGGCGTTAAACAATATTCACTCACTCAACTTTTCCCATGTTATTTCTAAATTGAAATGATGGGCCTTTAATATTGGAAATATAATTTTTTTTAATTTCCTCAGATAACTCAAATATCTTGTTTATTTGAGGCAAAATACCAGTGGTTCATTACCATTGAAATACACAAATGTAAGATTGTTCAACTGTATGGTATCAAATTACACTGACAACAATGGGTTTACAATACAATGCAAGGCCAATGTATACATGTGATTCAACTCTTAGCCCTTATGTTACATTTTTAAGTCAAAATGTTGTTTTCATCAATAAAGTTTAATTTCTATGACAAAATTGGAAATGATAAATAATTGTTTTATTGAAATTGAATCTTTTTAATTGATATTAATTTAAATGATTTCATAAGTTTACAAATTTGATATTTAAGCCATCTTCTAGTGAGAAAGTCAAATTAATAACCAAAAAATTAAATCATCTATGGTCTTGAAGTTAAATATCATAGGCATGCAATTGAGAAACAAGCTTTGCCTTAGTTTACATTTAAATTTGTATTCCTTCCAAAATTATGACCTACTTGCACTGCTTTGAAATGATTGTCTAAAAGGCATTGCAAATATGGAAAGGAAAGACATATTTAATTGGAATTACTTCATGATCTCTTAATCCTTAAATAGGACATGTGCATTCAGGACAGGAAGCAAATGACAAGATGCATGATGGGGAAAAGCCTTCACAATTTTGTTGCAACAGAAGAAAAGCAATGAGAAGACTTACTGGTCTGACATGATCCTACAACAGAAACAGCTCAATGATAAGTAAATGATAAAGATGTGATTGCTATTCATCTAAATACATCCATATCCAAGCATAGAACTGGCCAAATTAATGATTAATAGGCACTGATTGCACAGGTAGTTGTAAATCCAACTACTATATGATCACAGCAATGATGGTCCCTGTGAGTAGTCCTATGGGGGTTGAGGGTATTATGGTTTTCAGTGCAGATTACAAAAAATATTGTCACTAATCACAAAAACTGATTTTCCAACGTATGGCACAAGAATTTTTTTCTTTAAAATTTGTCAATTCACGAGGAATGTCAATTGATTTATCAATTGACCCTTGGATATAGATGTAATGTAGATAAAACAGCATAATGTGAGTACATATAACTAAACTCTAGTGATAAGTATGGTTATATTGGCATCAAAATAGTTGGTGTCAACATCAAATACATTCTTCAAAACCAACAGCTGTGTACAAAAAAAGAAAAGAAATACACATTGCAAAAAAAAAAAAAAAAAGTTAAGTCCATTATTATGATAACTTTAGTACAGATTTTAATATATTAAATTTAAAAAACAAATGTGATTCTATTTTATTATTTACTTTATCACATTTAATCTTGAAGCTCAATTTGACAAGAATTTTCTAATATCAATAGGACTTTGAATTACTGGGGTAAAATAAAAATTACCAAACATACTTGACATTGCTATGTCAAATCTCAAATTTAACCCCTGATATCTATTGATGCAACCAGGCCCTATACTTCATTCTATTCTAAATACCTTATCAACTTTGTTGCTGGGTTCCACTAGTTTCAGAAGGGTGGAATTTTTCCGAACTTCTGGTTTGTAAGCATCGATACCAATGACTAATTCCTGCGTTGTTTTGTTGCGAGCAATAATACTAGGGAAATACATCTGTGGCAGGCAGGCTGAAATATTATAATAGTTATGTTAACACAGATATGTACTTATCTTTTTTTTAATTTTATAACTTTACCTTAATAAAATAAAATAGCTTTGAACTCATGTTGCTTTGTAAATGTGCAGCTGCTTATTTTCAATATTTTGCAGTTTTATTCATAAGATGTAAAAATAATTGTTCAACTTTAACAGCACAGGACTAAAATGAGGAGCATAGGTGTTTAATGTCACTTTCAACAATATTTCAATTACATTCAAGCTTGTATTCAACAGTCCACTTTGAGACAAACGAAAAATGACCAAATAAGGCAAATTGATCACTAATGGTCAATATGGTTTATTCATACCTTATATATTTTTACTATATAAAAGTAATAAGACAATTTGGACGTTTTACGTAAAATTTGATGACGAGCGAAACAACCCAGTGGACAACCAAAACATATATCATGGAGAGGGAGACATTACTGGGTTTATTACATAAGGTTGTATCAAGTACACATTGTCATAAAATTAAATTAAACTCACAAATCTCAGAGGCAATGATTGCTTAGTTACAGCTAACTAATGGCATAATTACAGTACAAAATATAAATACATAAACCTATCTAGAACATGAAGAATTTAAATCAAGAGTTATCTCCCTGTTTTTTTCATATCAGATGTGATTAAATCTCATCATACTTTCATATCCCTTTATGTACCTGTAAATACTTAATAAACAGTTAATATAGTAGTCACCCCCCCCCCCCCCCTATATAGCTGGTTTGTGGTTTGGTTTATGGTGTTTAACGCCACTTTCAACAATATTTCAGTTATATCGTGGCGGTCAGTTTTATTGGTGGAGGAAACCAGAGTACTCAGAGAAAACAAACTGACGCAAGTCACTGACAAACTTTATCACATAATGTTGTATCGAGTACACCTGTCATTAACGGGGTTCAAACTCACAACTTTAGTGGTGATAGGCATGGATTGTAAAAGTATTTGTAAATCCACCTACCATATGACCACAACCACAACAGCCCCTTCTTATATAGTCACCTCTTCTACAATGAAAAAATGGCCTTATAAGGGTGGTGGTCCCTTTTGAGGGGGACAATTTAATAGTATTAGATGTCTCATGGCACCTGAAAGGGGAACTACTGTATCTCCTATACCACTATAATTATCATATACTTACGTTGAGCCCCCATTATACCAGCCCTGATCCCTCCACTTCCAATATCTATAATTATCACTTTCTGTAAAATAATAATAATAATAAAAAAAATAAGATAAACAACCCTTTGTATAATTTTTACCTGTGAAACATAATGCTGACTAAATTATAGATAGATAGATTGTGTTGTTAAAAATTCTCCCAAACTAATGATATTTTTCATCCAGATTTTGAATACATAGAAGTGTGGACTGGAAGATAACTTTATTTTATATCTGTTTGTTTGTTTGATGGTGTTTAATGCCATTTTCAACAATATTTCAGTTATATCATGGCAGTCAGTTTTATTGGTGGAGGGAACCAGAGTAACCGGAAAAAACCACTGACCTGTCGCAAGTCAGACAAATTTTATTACATAATGTTGTACAGCTCACCATGATTGAGATTCAAACTCACAACATCAGTGGTGATAGGCACTTATTGCATAGGTAGTTATAAATCCAACTACCAAACGATCACGGCCACGACAGCCCCTATTTTATATCTGTGCTTAATATTTCTCTTACTATTTATTTATACCTTTCGTTTGTTACAATGTTTGCCTATCATTTATTTAAAATAGTTTAAAAACTTAATATGCAATTAAAAATAAAACAGTATGGTCAACAACATGAACCATGTCTGTGATTACACCAGGTGAGCAATTGTTTAGCTATATAATGGTGGGAATAAGTTACATTGCATCCTGATGATGATGATGTCTGCTTTGTACTAGACCAACACAGCGAGTTGGAAAGTTATAGTGCTAGCTCACAGAAACAACAGTCTGCGGGTAGATACGACATTCCACTCGGATATCCTGATTCCAAGCCAACAAGCCTTTACTATTACTACTTAATGCTGTGTACTTACCAGAGAAGTAGCAAATACCAATTTCACAGTCTTTGGTTTGATCCGAAGGGCTCATACCCACGATCTACAGCACTTGAGGTGAGCATGCTAACTATTACACTACTGATGCAGTTTCCTTAAACTTCTCAACACGCAAATGACCATGACAGAGATCAATGGAATATCCAGGTCCTCGATTGTAACAGGCACACAAATGTAGCGGGTTAAACCTATTAATAGAATATATTTATTCATATAAAACTAATATTACCTTTTCTGGATGAGGTGGAGATGATAATGCTGGTCGCACATAAGTAACATTGTCAGCTGTCTGTGATTCTAAAGCTAATTTCCATTGTCCATACTCCTTCTCTGTTGGACAACGTACCATCAAGAAACGACCCCTCTACAAAAAACAACATTATAGATGATTAAAATCATGATAAATTCAAATAAGATGGTTACAAATATTCTACAAAGCAAAAAAGTCAAGGACAAGTACATTAAAATTACTGGTACATTTTGTCTTCTGATTTTTGCAAGATCTTCTATTTTTATCACCTATTAACAATACTGTTACACTTTTACTTACCCCATCATCTATCCCTAGAACTCTGTTTCCTAGATCTTCTATTTTACCACCCATCAACTGTACACTGTCACTAGGCTTGTCTCTATTACTTACCCCATCATCTACCCCTAGAACTCTGTTTCCTAGATCTTCTATTTTACCACCCATCAACTGTACACTGTCACTAGGCTTGTCTCTATTACTTGTCTGAAAAACAATAGTAATTATGCATTTAAAAAAAAAAAAAATCACATTTCAGACAAAATGGAAATTTTCAAATAATTTTTCTTTTATTCTATTCAATGTAATGACTTGCTGGCAGACGAAACCTTTCTGTTCGTTTGGTTTTTTTTTTTAATTCAGAATCTAGATTGTACATGTATTAACATAATTTTTATTTTTTTTATTTACATAAATCATTTTTTTATTAATTATTATTCAATCACAAGTGTATACATATTGAAATGGTGAGCAAAAATATTGATACCATATCTAAAATAAATGTTTAATTAAAAATTGAATTGTCTCCCTTGTATCAAATACTGTACCAAAAATTTAGCATAAAAACTCAATGCCATTATTCATTATTTTATAGCTAAGTCTTTTACTGGTATAGATGATTTAACCAAATTTAGAAGGGAATAAGGATAGTTAGTGCTTTGTGAGGTGTTTTCTGTGTTGGTGATACAGTGTAATAGAAGTGTTGTTCTATTTAACCAATCATATTCTGTATCTCTGATGACTCATGCTGGATGTGTGATGATGAGTTTATATGTTGTGACTACATTTTCTCATGCTGAAATACTGCTAAAGTTGGAGTTAAACACCAATCAATCAACTCATAAATGTGATAAATTTGTGAGAAACATCATAATTTATACTGTACAGACTGAAATATTGGAGCAACTATAAATTTAATAGACCATTTGCACATTTTCGACTTGATTATAAAATTAAACATGCTTTTGTAGGAGCTATTTCAATTACTACAGGCAAAAGGGTGCCCTTCTGCTCAAAGTTCAATGAAAACAACATATTTTTCCATAATCTTTACAAAATGTTAATATTGTAATAACTTTTCAAAATTGTCTATTTGCTATAAAATTATCCTCTGATTTTTATCAGGTTTCAAATACCTACAAATTATAAGAAAATATTACTTAAATTCTTAGTCATGTCCGTTGCTCACGCTAGAAACATTTTGCATCATAAGGGAAACAATTTCTATAAAAATCACATAAAACGCATAATTTTAGAATCATATCGGAAATGTACAAAAGGTCTATTCCAAAAATATTACAAACATGCAACATTATATTTGTCTCAAATCATGTCCATTCTATCAATTCCCGTGGATGATGTCAGAAATGAAGAACAAATCGGTATACTTGACATTACGAGATTCAACTGTATTTATCATAGAATAATTTACTATACCACACTATTATGACCACAAACCAGTTACAGAGGAATCATGTCAAACATAATTCTATAGCATTAAAACAAAAGTAAATATTCCAATAAAAATTCAAATTCATCTGACATCACTGATGAAAATTATTGAATGGGCACAACTCTAAACAATACAAATTATAAACAATTTGATATCACCACGTGACAACACCAATATTTGCATTAAGACATTGATGTCTCCCTAAAGGCTAAAACAATTAAAACTAGAGGTTCTCGAGAGCCTGTAATCACTCATCTGCTTTTTAATTTGACTTCTAAAGTTTATATGAAATGGAGGTGTCACACATAATTTTGAAAGTGGGCCAACTAAAGATCATTTCAGCTTGAGTTTCTGAGCGGAAGATTATAATATGATCTTTTCAAATCAAAATAGGCATAATCGGTATAAATTGGCCTGAATGAATATTAAACTACTCATTGCCATGTACATGTAGCTGCAGTTAAAATTTGAGCTCATTCTGACTTACAATAACGCAACAATAGATAATGAAAGAAATTTCTATTTTAAGTAATAGCCGCCATCTTGAATGGAGGGGTGGGTCTGTTGGACACAATTTTGAAAAAGCACCACCCAAGAACCATCCCAGATCAAATTTATCTAATTTGGATCAGGAGAAGATTTAAATGTGATATTCATCAACTGAAAGAAAAAAAACTCAGAAAAACCTGGAAAATGTATTAAACTACTCGTTGCCATGCATGTAGCTGCTGTTAAAATTTGAGCTCATTTTGACTTATAATAAAACCAATAATAGACAGTTAAATAAATTTCTTTCCTTTGTAACACCAGTCATCTTGATTGGACGTCGGTGGATATCAGACACAATTTTGAAAGGGGACCACCCTAGGACCATCTCAGCTGTGTTTGGTTTAATTTGATTCAGTGGTATCAGATCTGAAGGTTTAAAACATGAGAAAGTTTATGACGTACGACAAGTGATGGGAAAAGCTTTGGCCAGTAGGTAAATTAAAAAAAATGCTACGACAAAATATCCCATCTACAGCCATTTTCCAAAAAAAGGTAGGAATACCATAAACATAATTAGAGGGGGGTCCTTTTTCTAAAAGGGACATGCTGATAATAGAATATAAATTTGTACATGAAACTTCAGTATGGTGGTAAAATAACTTCACTTCAGTCTGTCTGACATTCAACAATTTTTGAAGGGTTTAATTTTTTTTTTAAATAAGTTGAGCTGATTAAAATTATATATTTTTTTTCCATTAGAATAAAATATAGGCAATGTTATAATAGCATATTAGAATACTGGTATACTTTCAATTATATATGCCCCAAAATACAACAAATTTTAATATGCAATCTTCCATTTTTAATAATTACATGTATTTTTTTTTATAATATGGCAAGGGCAAGGCTCATATTATATGCATCAGCAGGGAGAATGCAAATATAATAAAATAAAATTTATTCCTTCACACAATATACTTATACCTCTTTATCCTCTGACAAGCCCTGGTAATAATAAAAGTCACAAAAAATGTTACAAATAGTATTCTCTTATCTGAATATTGGTACATTTCATAATAGATTGGGGTGAAGACAACAGGAATCCTCTGGATTTTACCTCGATTTCAATGGAAAATTTAAATATCATTTTTTTAAAGGCATATTGTCTACGATTTTGTTGACAAATTTTAACTGTCCATAAATGATTTGTTTAAGCTATCATTAAACAGTTATGCTGCAAAAGATACGATTTGTGACTTTTTTTGACAAAAAAGATAAAAAAAACTATCGTTATTGGAATTATTGCCCAGGACGACAAGAATTCAATTTAACACGCCTTTATTCATATGACCTTCTATGTGAACCCGTCTTGAGCATGCACACTGTTTAGAAACAATAAACAACATGTCGGAAGAGAAAGTGTCAACATGTGGAAGAAAGCGGACTTTGACGGATTCAGAGCGAAAGAGGAATAGAAGTGCAGTATCTTCCAAATGGAACAAATGCAGGATATATGTAGGGGATCAGTTGGACTGTTGGAACGAACTGAAGAAAGTGCTACGCATCCAAACTCACGATGAAGTGGCAAAGATTTTCCTGATAGGTAAGCCGAGCATGTTGCCTTCTTTTCTCAATCGTTTTTCATATTTTATGAATTTTGATGATGCCTATGATCATTTTCGGTAGATATTATTCAATATATGTAATTTTGCACCTGGCAACAGCAAATTATTGTCAATGAGTCGCATAAAACGGCCGTATTTGCGAGGTAAACAAACATCCATGCTGCAGCATCCAGGCTACTGGCATAAAAATATATTTGGTCTCGTTCAGATCAGTGCATAATTAATTAGCTTCCAGTAACGATGGTCAGCTTTTTTAAATCGAAAATAACAATGTTTAGTAACGGATTCGACAATAATTCGGTGTTCTGATTTAATGTGTACACGGACCAGAAGTGATTTTATTTACAATATTTAACTTCTGTTGGAAGATATTGAATGAATTAATATACATTGGTGTCAATGTAAATTCCAGAGGATTTTGCTTGGCTTCACCTCATTATATTTTCTTCATATCAGAAATGCTAATCATTGATTGGTCAATTACATAGTGTGATGTCACTCAGGAATCGAGAATAGTAAAGCCTGTCTTATGAGATCACCCATAAAAATTTAGTCTTTTAATACAGGTGGAAGTAAATGTCAAATCTCATCATTATATTGAACAGTGAAAAATGTCTTGAGAGGGCACCCATCCTTCAAACAATACTTGATCTTTCAAAATAGGTGGTCTATCAATAGATGGTTTGGTTGTGGTTTATGGTGTTTAATGCCACTTTCAACAATATTTCAGTTATATCATGGCGGTCAGTTTTATTGGCAGAGGAAATCGGAGTATCAGGAGAAAACCATCGACCTGTCGTAAGTTACCTTGCCATGAACAGGGTTCGAACTCACAACTTTGGTGGTGATAGACACTGATTGCACAGGTAGTTGTAAAGAAATCTAACTACCATACGAGCACGACCATATGACGGCCCCTTCAAAATAGGTGGTCTATCAATAGAAGTTTGAGCAATATAAAGATGAAGAGGTGTAACATTTTGATGTAGTTTCACAATATAGGTCAGTCTCCTAAGACAGACTTCACTGTAGTATCTATAGTAGCTGTTAATAACATATTTGAACATGAAAATGTTAAAAACAAAATCAAATCAAAACACTACATGGTTATATAGAAATTTCCTATTTTAACTTGAAATATTTCAAATTGGTTTGTATGTTCTTTGAACTTATGGAACAGTGCATATAATTATTATCTCTATACATAAAATTAGGATAGAAATTGCTACTCTAAAAAGAAAAGGGTTATGATTTGACTTGGAACTAAAATTAAAGTTTGACTTAATACTGAGTGGGAAAAAATAATTGTTTTGCTTAGTTTGTGAGCAAAATACACCGCATTTATCATATCATTACATAGGTCATCAAACGTAATCCATAAATTTCACATCGACACAATAAAAGTTGTATTCTAAATCTCTGGAGAAAACTGCACTTCAGGTCTTATACTTCACCAAAAAAAAAAAAAAATCAATTGTAATTGTTTTCATGATTAGTTAAATTCTAAAAAAAAATATATGGTTTTCATCTGTAAAACAACCTCATAATAATGAATCCATCCATCTTTAGCTCTAAAAAATCTTCTTTTCCATGTTTTTAAGAGGGTAGCCTTTTTCTTGTTCATTGGTAATTTTTCCATTAATCCCTCCATATTGACAAACTTATGTGATACATCTTCTGTTGTCTGTAAATATACAAAACAATTTCATATTCTATATACATCTCAGAATCTACAATTATATAATAATAATGCCAAACGAGCAAATTTTCAGCTGTATTATGGTGAGAACAAGTATCGATGAGTTAATGATGTTCACTTTGAACTAGACCAACATCCTGAGTTGGATTTTTATAGTGCTAGATAACTCACTGAAAAAACAATCTGTGGGTGGACATGCCGCCTCACTAGGACACATTATTCTGATTTCTTACTCCTTAATACTGCATGCTTAGCAAAGAAGCAGCAAATACTTATTGTACAGTCTTTGATTTGATCCCATGATCTACCACACTTAAGGTGATCTACAAACCATTACACCACTGATGTAGTTCTATGATTTGATCCCATGATCTACCACACTTAAGGTGATCATACAAACCATCAATTATACCGCTGATGCAGTTCTATGATTTGATCCCATGATCTACCACACTTAAGGTGATCATACAAACCATTAATTATACCGCTGATGCAGTTCTATGATTTGATCCCATGATCTACCACACTTAATGTGATCATACAAACCATTAATTATACCGCTGATGCAGTTCTTTGATTTGATCCCATGATCTACCACACTTAAGGTGATCATACAAACCATTACACCACTGATGCAGTTCTATGATTTGATCCCATGATCGACCACACTTAAGGCGATAATACAAACCATTACACCACTGATGTAGTTC